>JAWNOM010000161.1:3217500-3482500 GCA_035045965.1 Drosophila aldrichi
TATAGAATCATAACATTAGCTTACGTGCAAAATTTCAACGTTCTAGCTTTAGAACTTTAGGAGATACAGTTTTATCCGATTTGCCACGCCCCCAATGGGCGTAGATATATCCACTATAGCTTTTTGGACTTGGGTGGTCAAGGCGCATCTACATACCAAATTTCAGCTTTCTAGCTCTTCAACTAACATGACTTCTGGTATATCGGAAAATGCATTTTCCGATTTGCCACGCCCCTAGTGGGCGGATCGGGAAAATTTTAACACTTTATTAATCGGAGTTATACACGAGTATGTGTTCCAAATTTCAAGTCTCTAGCTTCAATAGCGCCGAAATGAACTGCGTTCATACGGACAGACGGACAGACGGACAGACGGACAGACGGACGGACAGCAAGACGGACATTGCACAAAACCAATATACTAATTCACTTCGTGAATGAGTATAAAAAGAGAAAAAGAAAACTTTGAAATAGGCCTTGATCGAACCTTTTGAGAACTCAGGTACGTGCCTCAGGTGATACGTAGACAACTTACATAGAGATTTTTCAAGATAATCTTCAGCTCCGTGGAGAAGAAATTGTTGTTGAACCTGGCGAAATGTTCATCCGTCTTGACTTTCCGGGAATAGAGCTCACTGAACTGTTTCGCCGACAGCAGGCCCAGTATGCTGTCAACTAGGCCGTGTACGCCCTTCTGCTCCTCATTGACAATGGCCACATCCAGTTCTGCAAGCGAATAGAGACTCAGACTCAGATTCAAATTCAAATTCAATAACAGGCAAAATATTTAATTAAATGCACTTGGCCAGAGCTCGGCCGCTCCCCTTGCCCCCTCGCTCTTCCATTTGACTTTGTCTGCATAGTTTGCAGCTATTTGCGAATAATTCATGGCAGGTGCTCTGCGGGCTTCTAGAGGCGAGCATGTGTGAACATTGATAAGCTAGAGGCAGACAGAGGACAGCAGACAGAGGACAGCGGACAGCGGACAGTTTTGTTGTACCATGACATTGAGCATAAGGCCAGGAATGAGAGAGAGAGAGGTAGAGAGATGCAAGACAACGAACAGTGGATGACTTGAAAGTTATTTGGAAGCTTGTTTGTGCCATGACACGGCTCTGGCCATGTTTGCCCTTGCCAGAGAGCGAGAGAGTGAGAGAGAGAGAGGGAGAGAGCTGCCCCACTGCTCATACGCACCGCTGCCCGGCGTGTTGTCCGCCGAGGCGGACTTGAGGGCCTGCACCACAGTCTGGGCCAGATCCATCACGTCCAGGCCGAGGCCATGCAGATAGTTCGTCAAGGCCAGCACATCGACCAGTTGCAGCAGCTCAAAGATCTCGGTTTTGATGAAGTCATACGCGCGTTGCACCTCCTCGTCGTGGCGATAGTAATTGTGGACGATGGCCACCACCTGGCGGGCGGGTATCAGAGCGACGAATTCGCTAATGTTTAGGGGCGGGGCCGGATTGAATGGCTCCTCCTGCTCCTTCTCCTCCAGTTCGCGCAGCAGATCATCGTATTTCGTTGGCTCTTTTGTCGGGCCACGATCCGAGCTGAGCACAATCAAGTCATCCGAGACATTCTCTTCCTTGCTGCTCGAGCGGCTGTCCTCCTCACTGGAGCTGGACTTGCTCTCGGCATCCGATGATTGATTGCTCTGCTGCTGCGGCGCACCGCTGACTCCGGCCAGGAGCACGATCCCTGCCAGCAGCACACAGCGATAACCAAACGATGTTTCGCGTTCCCGTCTCATTTTGCTACTGACCGAGCGAACGCTGCGCCGAGCTCCTAGTCGGCTATGCGACCCCCAACTGTGACGCTTCACTCACTGATTGCGGGCGATTATTTAATTGAGCCATTCAGTCGCCTTTATTAGCATGCCGAGTGTGTGTGCGTGTGTGTGTGTGCGTCCGACCAATTGACAGCTAAAGAGCATCAGCTGTGCCCATGCATTCATTATATTTCACAATTCAATGCAAGAAATTGATTTATACAGCGCATAAATTATGCTTATCTTACTTATCTCGTTTTCCACATGCCACATTCCACACTCGAATGCGACAATAAACGCCAAGGGCCTCGCGGCTCCGATTCAAATCGCAAACATTTCCCGTCCAGTTCGAGCATGGATATCTATTTGACTGTATTATTAAATACACTTCCGCGTATGCAAATCAAAAGCAATTTACAAGAAAAACAAACCAAATGGAGTAGGAGTGTGAGTGTATGTGTGTGTGTGTGAGTGTCATTCATACTTTGACAGCTGTTACTGTATCACTCAGTTAGTCACTGACTGTCATTCATTCTGGCTACAATTCGCTCGCACGTCAAACTGTGCATAAAATATAGAGAGGGGGAGAGAGGGAGGGAGAGAGGGGAGCCACTGTGTGAGCGTGGGAAAGAGAGGCTTGATATATTCATTCGTTCATTCAGCAAGTTAAGTAGGAATAAAATTGTCAATTTTCATGTCATTATTTCATGTCATTCGTTCGTTCGTTCCGTTCCTCCATTCCGTTCCACAGTGTTCCAAACGCTGTTCACTTTCGCATGTGACAAGCTGCGACTATCTATCTCTCTGTGTGTGTGTGTGTGTTTGTGTGCTCACATTTATGATTTATTCACTTGGTTTGATTTATTACAAGCCGCTGCTATCCCCACCCTAATACTATATGTGTGTGTTGGTGTGTGTGTGTGTGTGTGTGTAAATTGTGCGCATACAAACCAATAATTGTATCGTTGTCAGCAGTGACAGTTCTTCCCCCTCACTCCACCGCTCTCTAGCTTCAGCTGAGGCAATTTTTATACGTACGTAATTTGACTTAGCCGTAACTTTATGCAAAGTGGCGATGGTGCCAAATTTCATAACATATGACACTTTATAAATTTGAAACGGCCAAGCCGGAAACTCTTGGCAAGTGCCGTCACTTTGGCACGTAACGCGCTAAAACTTGTCCCACGTTGCCAATGCCCAATGGATGCCTGGTCTAGCTCCCACTCTCTCTCCCACTCTCTCCCACTCTCTCTCTCTCGCGAAGCAAACTTATAAATTAATTTTGCCACACGAAATACTTTGGCAAGGTCTTGGCATGCCTCAGCTGCTGCTGCTGCTGCTCGGCCTAAGGAATTGCAGGCAAGTGTTGCGGTTATGGCCAACTTACTCATAATTAACTGCAGTCCAGCATGGCAGCGGGTAGCGGTAGCGCTTTATGGCGCGCGCACCTGTGACAGCCGACGCTTGCATACTTTTGGGGTGCAAAGTTAATTTCATGGATGTGTGCCGCCTCCTCCTGGCTGTGGCTCTGGCTGTGGCTCTGGCTGTGGCTCTGGCTGGGGTTGTTTTTAAAACGTTTCGGCGCTTTTGTTTATGTTGCGGGCCAAGAACTCGCATTTTACCGCAAGTGTCAACATTTATTTCCAACTTAACACTTTGGCGTAACATTGCGCTTAATCCGACGCGCCAGAACTTGACTAATTTTGTGCAAAGTTCAGCATTAACATTACCGCAAATTAGCAAAACTTTTCGCACAAACAACAAAAAAAAAGAAAGAGAGAAAAAGAAAGGAAGTACACACTCTCTCCCTCTCTCTCTCTCTCGCACTCTCACGCGAAATGAAATAAATCCAGTTTCAAGCGCAAAACAAAATGAACGTCGAGCCGCCATTTGAGTTGCGGCTGCTGTTGTAGTTGTTGTTGTTGTTGTTGCTTCTGCTGCTGCCTGTTGTCTGTTGTCTGGCGCTATCTGCCTGGTTCACTGAGTGCCATAAATTAACTTGTCCTGGCAACGCCGACAAACTGCTTGCGCTAGCATTTTCCTAGTTGTCGACTGCGACTTGCCAGATTTTTGTTTAATCTGTTACCGCTCGTTGTTATTGTTGTCGCACTCACTCTCTCTCTGCCTATCTCTCTCTCTCTCTGTTTTGGGTTTTAATTATGTGCCGCTGCACTGTAAGCATGCCAAATGAGTCGCAGTTACCTGTGTGTGAGTGTGCTAGATGCATCTATGCAAAAGATATGGCAGAGTATCTGTGAGTAAATTAATTGATAAGCCAGAGTATCTCAATCTGGTAAAAGTATCTATTGTAAAATATAAACGAGTATCTGTTTGTGCTTAAATGAATTCATTAAGAAAAGTAGCTCAATCTAACACTAATATCTATTCCAAACTATGCAAAGTATTAAGTTTTAAATTTTATATACCCATACCCCAGCTCCCCAGCTCCCCACACCACCAAAGCTGAGCTACGAAAATTAATTGCTAAATTGAAAATAATTCAAATGAAATTTCACAATTTCATCAAAAATTTGGGCATATTTGAATTCAGTAAAGTCCATGAATGCCTATTGATTGGCAAATGTTTTACTTTTTGCTCTTCTTCTTTTTGTTGTTTTGCTCGGCATTTATTTATATGTGCTCTATGATTATTCATTCGAGCACTTAGCAAACGTCACACTAAAAATGACATTTCGTTTGTCAGCCGCAACTGTCCATAGAATGTCAGCCTTGATTTTGATTTTGATTTTGATTTTGATGCGAATAAAAGTTAAATAAAAATACTTGGAAATAGCTCTGCATACCTTTATATGTGTGTGTGTGTGTTGGGCTAAAAATATGTCGATAATTTGAATGATTTTGGTAACAATTGTTGCTGTTGCGCTGCTCGTCCATCTATTTATCGTCTGTTTGCCTGACCGCACACAGGTGAGAGACAGGTGCTAACCCAGTGACATTTAAACCTGAACCTGAAGCTGGAGCTGTTGCTGGAGCTGGCCATTTGTGCTCCAGCCCTGTCGCACGCGCGCAGCGTTCAATCAATTGTTTTTACAGCTGGCGGCGGGTGGTTGGGTGGTTGGGTGGTTGGCGCTTTTGAAGCGCAAAGTTTGCAACGCTTTTGACACGTTTCGCAAATATTTGAGCACGTCTAAAATGGCGCAACGTTCGCGGGGTGCTCATATTTTGAATTTGAGGCCCAGCCTCCTGCCCAGCCTGCCAGCTCCGACTCCTGCTGCCCGGCTGGCATCGTCTTGTCGGGCCCCACTGTCGTCGGCAACTCCTGGACAGCTGCTGGCCAGGGCGTTGCGTGCCAGCGCGTACTTTGCCCTTTGTCCATGGCTTTAATTAATTTTCGCTTCCGTTAACAATTTTTATGTGCGATTTGCGGATTTGAAAGGCGGACAGAGCTGCTTCGTGCATGTGCTGATTTCGTGTTTATGCTTTCTTTAATTTGCCACTAATGCCCGCACAACTATTTGGCTAGTCGTATATGCTTGCCGTGCCATTTGTGGCACAGAAATATTTGCCGGATACATGCGATTAGATTGGCCCAGATTGCAATACAACAACAACGAAAGTAGAGAACGGGCAAAAGGAGCGTGCAACAAGTTAATTACGCCATTCGAGCTGAATATTTATTGTGATTTTATTTTGATTATTGCTCAAATTATTTGGCATTCCAACAGCGCCAATTGGCGCTGCAGCTGCCGCGCAAGTTAAGTAAATAACAAAATGCCAAGCAAGGATGTACGAAAATAATCGGAAAGTCTTTTGAAGTTCCAAAGTAACGACAACGTCAACGATATAAAGTTGGCGCTTTTTGGCTTTGACGCACGTAGCTGCCGATTTCAAAGTTTTTCCAACAGTCTATGTGCGTGTGTGTGTGTGTGTGTGGAAAGCCAAAAAAAAAAAAAGAAACGACATCAACAACAAGCAGAGCCAGAGTCGTGGCTTGGTCTTTGCCGCTGCTGCAGCGCTTTTATTAAGCTTATAAATTTTTTATTCAAGACTTTTTACTTTGAACGAGTTGCACGCAGCCTCGCGGGCAAAACAGAAAAGAGAGAGAGGGAGGGAGAGAGAGAGAGAGAACAAGTACGACACTCATGTGACATTTATTTGAGTTTTTCCATTGAATGCTGCCAGTAAATCATGGCCCAATTTCTGACACGAAGCCCTTGCCAAACTCCCCAACATAAATTATGAAATCGTTAATGCCAGACTAACTAAAATAAACTAAATAAACTAAAAAAAAAAAAACACTTTTAGACATTTCATTTCATTAAATGCCCAGCGGGGTTGCAAATATATTTGAAATTTTCAATAAACCAATCGAAGAGTAGAAAAGGGGAGGGGGCAGAGGAGTCTGGGGCCTTTCTGGCTTTGGGCCACATGATCTGACAACATCGGACACAGCATTTAATAACGTCCACTTGCCATCGCACTAAACTCGCTGCTGTCGCTTCGCATATCCGCTTTCAATATTTGCCAACTGAACAACTGAAATCGAATCGAAACGAATCGAACTGAATCGAATCGTTGCACTGACAGCTTTTCGCCTGGCTATTCAAAATATCAAGCCTTCAATATTTAACGAACTGCTGCCCTTTTGACATGGACATGCTGAGCATAAATATTGATGGCAAACTAACTAAATCGGCTGTCAAACTGCTTTTGGGCTCAATTCAGATATGCAGCCAGTGTGAGTGTGAGTGTGTGGCCCAGCTGATTAACTTGTGATAAGTTTATTGATATGATTGGAATTAAATTGTCAAAAAAAAAAAAGAAATAAATAAATAAAAAATAAAATAAAATAAAATAAATAAATAAATAAATAAATAAATAAATAAATAAATAAATAAATAAATAAATAAATAAATATATAAAAAAATATATAAAAAAATAAATAAATAAACAAATAA
Organism: Drosophila aldrichi; assembly: GCA_035045965.1. Classification (NCBI taxonomy): domain Eukaryota; kingdom Metazoa; phylum Arthropoda; class Insecta; order Diptera; family Drosophilidae; genus Drosophila; species Drosophila aldrichi. The sequence continues at coordinate 3,224,187 of JAWNOM010000161.1, forward strand.
ATATATGAATTAATAAATAGAGAACTGATATTTGAATAATTCTTCGCGTCTTTCAACATTTGAGACAGACAGTACTTGAGTAAACGTAAAAGCAAGGAGAGAAGCAGTGCAGAAGATCATTAAAGTTGTCTATGTGTATGTAGCAGGTAAAACGAAGCTAGAATGCTCGCAGCAGCAGAGAGCGTTCCCATTGGTCACTTATAGTGGTAGAAGTAGTAGTAGTAGTTGGTGTGCTATTAGTAGTAGGAATAGTAGTAGCAAACATAGCAAGGAGAGAAAAAGAGCAAAAGATCATTAGAGTTGTCTATGTGTAGGCAGCAGCTCTCTTTTGGTATGTGTATGTGTAAAACGAAGCTTGAATGCTCGCAGCAGCAGAGAGCGTTCCCATTGCTCACTGGAAGGTCAACTGCAATGAACGCCACCTGCCGTCGGGCTTCACATTTGAGAGAGAGAGACAGTGCTTGAGTAAAAGTGGCTTTACGTATATAAAAGGCTGCAGCTGTAGTATTTCTTCAGTCGTCCAGGCCTGCTGGGGGTCAGCGCAATGAAGTGAAGCAGAGCGTGTGATCGATCAGCTAAGCATTAAAGACGTAGACGAAATACGTAATGGAATTACGTAGACGAATAGTGCTAAATCGATTCAGCTATATATAATTGTGGGGTCTGTCACGCCTCCTTGCCTGATTTTCAATGGGTTCAGGGTATAAAAATAAATAAAAACAAATACTTACATGCGCTTAGCCATGCCGCAAGCTAAAGGAAATATTATTTTTAGCACAGAAAACTTATTGCTCTCTTCGTAAACGAAATAATATGCAAATTAATTTCTTTTGGGCCAAGCTGCTTTTGCTGTTGATTTGCATAATAAGTGAGCTGAGTGAGAGTTGGGCTTTTAGCTAAACTGATCCACTAAATCATAGATGCCATCAAATGCTATTTCTGCAGGTTTTATTCAATTTGTAGCACATGGCGTATGCGTAATAATGTTGACGCTCGGTCGCCTCACGTGCGGCATATAAATTGCTTAGTTTTATCATGCCTCAAAATTGTGTGCCGCCGCCCCCTTTTCTAGCCAAAGAGGTGCAAATTGCGTTTGTTTTTATGCTCTTGACAACTGTCAAAATAGTCAGCTAGCAAATGGCTCAACTGGGCTGGACACACGCACACCAACACAGACACACATGGGCATTCATAAGGTATGACAGCAAAGGAAATCAATTTCCATATGCAAAAGTTTTTAGTGCACGTGCCGGCAATGGCCGAAATCGAATTTCATCCATAAAATATTCAAATTGCGCTGTAGCATAAACGTCGCATAAACATTTACTCCAATTCTTTTTGTTACTGCTCGAAGAGCTGTGTGTGTGTGTGTGTGTGTGCATACTCACACTCGATCAGGTTTAAGCTTGTAGTTTGGCCTTTTACACACTAACTCCCTCCCTCTCCCTCTCTCCCTCTCTCTCTCTTTAGTTCTCTGCTCACACCTAGCGCATAAATTTTTATGTTAAAACGCCAAAGCCATAGGCGGGCGTCCAGTTCTACCGAGTTCGATCGCTTAATATGTCCCGTGGCAGAAATTCAATTTGCAGCACATCCGCAGCAGCAAACAGAGAGAAAAAAAAACGGTAAATGCTGTTGCCTTTAATGTCCAAAAAGTGCAAATGTGTCGGCGTTCTGCCAGCGGGTCAGAAAACAAAGCGAACCAGAAAAAAACGGCCGCTAAGCCCAGCTCACTTTACTCCCCTCTCTCTCTCTCTCTCTCTCTATCCTCTGCGGAAATAAAGCGTACACACACACACGCACATTTACCGTTACATTTGTTGGCCACTTGTGTCACTTTGTTGCCATCGCCTGGACCAGTCTGTGTTTTGGCCAGTTTCGTCTGCCTTGTGGCTGGCGAGCGAAAGCGTTTGATTGAAAATTGATTTCATTATGATGCATTTGGCCTTTTTAATTGAATCTCTCTCTCTCTCTCTCTCTCGCTCTCCCTCTCTCCCATTCAATCTATGCGTTGCCTTGACTACACGCTCACTTCCATTTACTCCTTGCAAATTAGTTGCGGCATTTTCTTTGCCGTCTGATGCAAATTTATTTTGGAATGCTGCGAGAACAACAGTTGGCCAGAGCTCTGTGGAATTTTAAGAAGCAACCACGCCTCTCCCACTGGAATTAAGCCGCTTATGGCCAGCCGCTCTTGGCTCTTGTTTTTAAATGTGCGGCATTCCGTTTCCGTTGCCAGGACTCGCATCTTTTGGTCGAAATATAACGATGTTGCCGCCGCTGCTCAAGTGCACTTGTGCTTGCCACAAATGGCTGTTGTCCGCCCTCTGCCCCAACAGCACACCTTTTATGCTAAATATCCCTTCCGCGGGGGGGGGGGGGGCTGGGGCGTAGTTGATGTTCTGCATCAAATTTCGAGAACTTGATGTCGGCACCCAGAGCGACAGGCTGAGGTGTCGCTGTCGTTTTGGGTTTGGGTTCGGATTGGGTTTGAGGTCGCCGCAAAGTGCGCCAGAGACATTTGCATAATGCCCGGGAGCAGGAGCTCACCCAAAATGCAAATGATTACAAATTAAATGTGGCCAGAGTGCATCAAACCCACATAGACCAGGGTCAGAAGCAGCAGCAGTAGTAGCCTGATCAAGTCTTGTCTCACTGTCATATCAAATATATACATATATCGTAGCAGCCCACATCATTCCGATCCACAACACTTTTCCACTTTTCCGTTACCATACTCCTCCGGAATGTGCGCCAAGAAGTTGCAGCAGATCTACAAGTGCGTGGATGCGAAGCAGGAGCTGGCTATTTACGATGGCGTGCCGGTGGAGCGGGACACCTTCTGGCACTGGAATGAGGAGCCAGCGCGCAACACGACCAGTGGCCAAGAGATGTTGCGCATCAGCTGGCTGAACAAGACGACGGCCTTCACGCATCGCGAGCAGCAGCTGCTCAGCATCAAGGGTCTGTGCCCGTACGCCATCTTCAGCCTGGAGCAGCAGGTGAAGCAGTGCCAGCGGCGCTTCGCCCAGTTCAGCTCGCCGTTCCAGAAGTATCTGTACCTGTCCGACATGGAGGCGCAGAACAGGCGGCTCTTCTTCAACCTGCTGATCAGCGACCCGGACACATTCATGTCGATATTCACGGTCAACGAGTGCCCCAACATGGTCAAGAACTTTGGCATGCTGTACACGAACACACGCGGCATGTACATCACCATCAAGGATCGGGGCCATGTCTACGATGTGCTGCGCAACTGGCCGCTGCTCCATCGCGTGCGCTACCTGATGGTGACCAATGGCCACTGTGTCCTGAACATGGGCGACGTCGGCTCGAGTGGGGCGCCCGTCGTGTTCTACAAGCTGTACGAGGATGTGGTCTATGGCGGCATGAATCCCGACTGCTGCCTGCCCATAATGATGGACCTGGGCACGGACAACGCCGACCTGGTGAGGGATCCACTCTACTTGGGGGTGCGCCAGCCCCGCGCCACCGGTCCCGCCTTCGATGACTTCTTCGAGGAGTTCACCGTGGCCGTGCTGCGCGTGCTCGGCCCGCGCGCCATCATCCAGACGAAGGACTTCAGCACCATGGAGACCCTGGGCATGCTGAAGAAGTACCAGAAGCGTCGCTGCTTCATGGACATCAGTCTGCAGCTCTTCGGCACCTGCGGCCTGGCCGGCCTGCTGGGCGCCCTCACCATCACCGAGATCAAGCTCCGGGCGAATAAGTTCCTCTTCTACGGCATGGAGAAGTTCAACATCGGCATGGCGCGCATGTGCATGGCGTATCTGAAGCGCCAGGGACTCGATAACGCTACGGCGAAGCAGTGCATCTGGTTCTGCGATAGCCATGGACTCATCGTGAAGGGGCGTCGCGACCCCAAGGTGCTGGACGAGCTCTTGGAGTTCGCCCACGAGGCCATCGAGGCCGTCGGCACACTGCTGGAGGCCATCGAGAAGCTCAAGCCAACTGTGCTGATCGGCTGCAGTGCTGAGCCGCAGGTCTTCACCAAGGAGATACTTCGGGCCATGGAGCAGAGCTGTCAGATGCCCATCATATTCGCCATGTCGCAGCCCCTCTCACTGGCGGAGTGCTCGGCCGACGATGCCTTCGTGCACACAAAGGGCCGCTGCATCTTCATATCGGCCAGCGACCTGCCGCCCCTGAAGTACGCCAACAAATGGTATCAGCCGGGCTACTGCACCGACATCTACATACACGCCGGCCTCACGCTGGGCATCATGCTGACGGGCATGACCACGGTGCCGGAGGAGATATTCCTGATAGTCGCCGAGCGGCTCTCCAAGCTGGTCTGGCCCACCGACCTGGCCAGGCGCAACGTCTACCCGCCCCAGGGCAAGTTCAAGTGCGTCAATCTCCAGATCGCCGAGGCTGTCTTCAACTACGCATATCGGCATCGCTACGCCACGCTCTGGCCGGAGCCAAGGGATCCCATGGCCTACATAAAGCGCATGCTCTTCAATCCCCAGTACACGGAAACCATTCCCAAGCTCTACTGCACCGCCGATCAACACATTGGCACCGCCGAGTCGCAGCAGTACTACCAGGAAGGCATATAGCCTGGACCTGCTCCCAGTCCAGCTTATCGATTAAATAATTCATAAAAGCGCAACTCAAATTGCATATCTTTGGTATGGCAATTATTTGACTGGCTTGCCAGGATCGCCTCAGTCTAGTCACAGTCGTTGAGCAATTAGCTGCATGCACAGTTTTACATGTCTGCATGTGTGTGCGTGTGTGTTATTGACCCGCGGCTGGTGCTCGAGCTTGAAACTATTAAAAACAACAATACCAATTGCAGTTGTATTGTATAATAAATTGAAACAACCACCGTCAAATGGCACAAAACAAAGCCGCAACAAAGAGGCAGCCAAATTAAATTGCATGCGAATGTGCCAGTGTGTGTGTGTGCGAGTGTGTGTGTGTGTGTGTCAATGCCTGCCATTGACAGGTACTCCACTGGGAAGCGTGTTTTATTTTTGTGTACTTCCTCTCTCACTCTCTCCCTCCCTCGGCGTCTCATGTGAGTTTCATTTCATTTATCAATATGCCAAATGAAATACATACAGCAACTGCCTGTACCCCCTCACCCCCCACCCCCTCTATATGCGGTTAACAACGCCAAAATGACCTGAGGTCAGGCAATCGCCTTTGCCCAGCTACAGCTACAGCTAATTGGAAAGCATATATACATATACATACATAACTTTGGCATTTTTTTGAAATGTCTCTATTTGCTGCATTGATTAATTGTCGCCAGTTTGATGAACTTAATATGGGGGGGGGGGGGGGGGGGGCACAACATATTATTATGCTGCACATAGAACTATACTTTGGGGACACAATTAGAGCTGCGAATGAAAAGCTTTTTTTTATATTAAGCTTGGCTGGCCAATGAGGTAAGAGTAGATGCAGTAGGTAAGACTAGAAGTCTATGACTGCAAGTTACGTATACGCAGTGTGGTCGAGTGATATATTTATATTCTTTTTCTTTGCTGGAAGGAGTATGCCATATATGGCCAGATGAACTTGTTAAACTATTAATATGATAAGTAAAAAATATATGTATATTTATAGAATTTTATAGAATTTATAGAAATATTTTTATAGAATTATTTGTATATATTTTTAAAGAATAGCTTGATATATTAAGCTATAAGAACAACAAGTAACTCAAGAATTTTTGCTTTAAATTATTTATTGAACACAAAAAAAAAGTGTCGCATTAAAAAAAAAATAATAATTAAAAAAAAAAAAATAAAATCAAAAATATTAAATAAAATAAAATAAAAAATAAAAGATGCTAAATATAATAATACCAAATCAGAGACAGCTAAAAATATAAACTAAAAGATATATATTAAATACCGTGAATAAAGACAAAAAAAGTACATTAATACTATTTTTTATTTTTATTTAATTATTTTTTTTTTAAATTTAATTTTACTTAAAAGATATTGGCAAAACTAGAGTCAACTAAAATTACAGTTAATAATGTAAATAATGCAAAAAAAAAAGTATATTAATAATATTTGTTATTTATTTATTTTATTTTATTTTATTTTTTTAAATTTTATTTTGCCAAAACTAGAGTCAACTAAAATTCAATACAGTTAATCAATATTATTTACTATGCCTCAATTCATAGGCAAATAATTTTATTAAAAATAAAGTGTTGCATAAAAAAAAAAAATAAAATAAAATAAAAATAAAAATAAATTTAAAAAAATAAAATAAAATAAATAAATAGATAAATACAATAAAATAAAATAAAAAATAAAAGGGATGTTAAAAACAAAATCAGAGACAGCAAAAAATATAAACTAAAACATATACATATGTATACTATAAAGCGTAAATAAAGACAAAAAAAAGTATATTAATAATATTTGTTATTTATTTATTTATTTTTCTTTTTTTTTTAATTTTATTTTGCCAAAACTAGATTTAACTAAAATTATCAGCAATACTCAGTTGAACAATATTATTTGCTATGCTTCAATTCATACTCAAATATATTCAGATTTATTAGCCATTCTATATTCCAGCAATCACTTCCAGCTCTACCTTGAATTTACATACAAATTCTGTAATTTTGTAAATCCAAAACACTGAGCAGTCAAAGTAAATTAGAGGCAGCTCTTACATACCTACCCTTTCGTAGTCCTTGCCAGTGAAAATTGAACTAAACATTTGTAGTCAGAAGCCTGAAACAAAACTCTATTTACCCAAAGCATAAACAAATAAGTACTTACACAGAAATGTACTTAGCATTCGGTAGAGGAGGGCAGCTACCCTGGCAGCCGTAAATGTTAAATATGTTCTTAGACTTAAGCTCTGGGAACAATTCACAACTGATGCTGGCGCCAGTTAAGGCAAAGTTTTTTAAGTATGCACCTGGCCAGCGCAAAGGTAACACGCAAATGGGACTATTTTATGAATGGTGGGAATGTAAAGAGGGGGATGTAAAGAGCGCAGACTTTGGCTTTACTCAAGAAAATTACAATATCATTTACTGACTCAAGCCAAGGGGCTCTTATAATTTCCACCTGCCCAAAATTGAATACAAATATTTTCTATTAAAGAATCTTATCACATTTATTTACTGCATTTTTTCTTTTTTTTTTTTTTCTCTTTAAGTTTACAGCTAAATTTTTTGTTTAATTGTAAGTTTTCATAATTATTTACTTTTATTTTCATTTTTTTGCTTTTTAATTTTTACGAAATTTTTAGATAGCTCATGATACGTTCTTCAGGGCAGCTGTGTTTAAATTTTTCTTCTTTTCCTCTTTTATTTTGTAGTAATAATTCTTTATATATATATATATTTATCTATGATTAGTTTACCATAGACAGAAAACTGTATACATATGTGAATGTATATATTTGCAAATGTACTTCAAGCGCGAATTATTATTAATTTCCTTTTTTTTTATTTTTAAATTTTTTTATATTTATTTTATTGTATGAATACTTGTGTAAAACGGGGTTCTTCTATGGTACGCCTCGAATAGTATATAATTTTTGTTTGTTTTTAGTTTTTACAAGGATTTGTTGTTGTTGTTGCTATTTTAACTATAAATAATATATATGTATATGTGTATATATACTTATATGTATATATATTGAGTTTATATTAAATATTTAATTCTTTACTTTTTTTTTCTTTTTCTTTTTTTTTGTTGCTGCTTTTGTTTATTTTTATTTTTCTTTATTCAAATACCGACATTGCAATTTGCTTCATTTACGGATCATCATATTTCTATTTGCTCAACATCATGTGATTGTCATACAAAACATTTCACATAATCTTTGAATTATTTACAATAAATCCAAATCAAAATGGTCTACGAAAAGCAAAAGAAACTTGTGTATCAAGTCAGAAGCTCAGAGCATGATTAGCTGAAAAATACATGGAAATATTTTTTATTTTTCTCTTTTTTTTCTTTATTTTTGTTGTAGTTCATTTACAATAGTTAGTTCCAAGGATTAAGCTAAAACGGTTGCTCTATTTGTGTGAGTGTGTGTGTGGATAATTTCTAGATGGAAATATTAAAATTTGATTTTGTGGCTTTTGCTGAGAAAACTTTTAGAAAAATATTTCATTAATTTTACGTAGCATACATACATACATATATGTATGTATGTATATATATTAAGTACATATGGATTATCTGTATATATATATATATATTCACTTCTTCGATAATGTCGCCACGCTTGTCGCTTTGGCTCATCGTTCAGAGAGAAGCGTTTAGTTTTCCATATCTGTGTGTGTGTGTGTGTGTGTGTGTGTTTGTGCATTTCAATCTATTTCAGCTGGCAGTTCTATTCATATGCTTCTCAAAGGATTTCGCACCTGACTGCCATTAAAATGTATTTGCCACACCAACTGACTTATAGCTATGGTTAAGTATTCCTATATATAGATATTTGTGTATGTGAGTGTGTGTGTGTGTGTGAGCATGTTGGTCTCAATGCAGTAACTATGTGTATATGCATATATATATTGCTTATAGTAAACATCAGGCTAACGCGCCATCTATACAACAACGGCCCAAAAATGCCGTTAGCGTGTTTTCATTTAGCCGTTCAAAAAACTCATCCCCCAACTCAAGAATAAAACTAAATATACGATATACTTAATGTGTACGGTTAGAGTTCTGCGATTACAACTAAAGCAGCGCTATGTACAAACTCGCCTTAACCTAGCTGAAGTTGGGCTGATTTCTAGAATAATTTGTTGAAATTGTTGGTTCCGTAAAACACCGAGTCTACGCACTATTTATACATAGCTAGTCGTATATAACTAATACTAGAATTATTAAACAAATATTGCTAGTTAATATACAAATTCGTTTAAGATCTTCCCATGGCCAAGCGACGTTCTCTCTGTTTTTGTCTTTTTTTCTGTTTCTTTTTGTTTTCTGTTTCGCATATTTTGTATTCGATTTTGTGCCGTTCGCAATGCACAAAATATCTAAATAATATATACACAAACTGAGGCAAGAAAAAATGTTGAGCTCAAATTGAATATATATATATATATGAGTATATGTGTGTGTGTTTGTGTGTGTCTTGTAGGTGGTTGTATTACGATTAAATATCTTAGCATAATTTAATATCATTTTGTTTTTTGTTTACTTTCATATTTACGTTTCTTTCCCACTTGTAGCAGTATTAGAATTAGAGACAGAGACAGAGAGTGTGAGTGAGTGAGTGAGAGAGATAGATAGATAGAGCTGACTCTCTGTTCCATGTAAAACCGTATTTTTCCATTTTTCATTATGGCAGGATCCTTTAGTTAGTAACTTTTTAGCGCTTACTCTTTACACTGCATTCTGGCTATATGCATGTGTGTATGTATGTATGTATGTATATGTTTTCGGTGTACTTTTTTTATATGGGGAAATCAATCAAATCTGTTTGGTTGTTCGTGTTGATATTTGCTGTTGTTAATTTGAATGCCAAACGAAGAGCACTAAACAATATACAGTAGAATCCGGTTATAGCGACACTCAAGGGACCGTCGTTTTTGCGTCGTTATAGCCGGATGTCGCTATAACCGTATAAGTTTGCTCAGAAATGTTTGTCTGGGGACCAAAATTTTTCGTCGACATAACCGGTTGGACGCTTTAAGCGGAGTCGTTATAACCGGATTCTACTGTATATTGTATATTGATGTATAAGTGTGTGTGTGTGTTTGTAAATGAAGCAAATAAAAACACATATTGAAAACATATTGAAATATTGTCTTTCAAAAGCTTAAAAATTTCAGTCTTTGTAGTTGTGGTTGCTCGGCTCTTGTCACTGCTTTCTGGGTGCTGTTACTCTCCATCCTTGCTCTGGCTAGCTGTAAACAAATGGAAGGGCAAATAGGTAAAGCAAACATTAATATCCATTTGTATATTGGCCAGCATTAGACGTGGCTCGAGTCTGAGCTGCAGCTTCAACTTACTTCGACTAGAGACTTTTAGAAACTAGCGCACAGGGCTAGCAGCAACACGAAAATGTACAATTGCTGGCCAAAAGTGGGGCGTGCGCCCGCCGACAAGAACTCGGAGCTGTACAAGTACTCTGAGCGTGGGCAGCAGCATGGTTCGAAGGGGGAGCAGAGAAGAGGCACAGAATTTCATTGGGATTTGTTTATAGAGTGGGGGGGATGGGGGAGGGGGGCAACTAAACCAAGTTGACTTCACTCATACTCACTTCTGGGTCAGACCAGGGCATCGTTGCTAAACACATCGTTGACATGTTTGCCGCTGCTGCTGCCGCTGCTGCCGCTGCCGCTGCTGCTGCCGACGCCGTTGCTGCTGCTGCTGCTTGTTGCTGATTTGTCCTTGAGGCCGCATTGCTAAAAAGAAAAAGAAAAATAAATAAATAAAGCCACAAATGTAATTAGTTTCGAGTTTCGTTAATTGCCAGCCGAATAACATGGAAATTAGGCGCAGGAATCGGCGATTCGCATGCAATTAACGACAGCTGGCTGCCAGTTGTGAAATGTATATTTAATTGCTTTGGATTTTGGCCTACCTCCTGCTTGGCCTGCCACTGCTTCATGGCTGATTTGTATTTCTCGAACTCGTTGCACCAGTGCGAGTAGATCTTCTGGTAGTCCTGCTTCTGCGAGGGAGGCGAGCATCTAAAGCGACAGAGGGGTAGAGCGAGTAGAGCACAATAAGTTATCGTCGGGAAATTACATAGTCAGAAAAGTGGAAAGTCAAAAGTTTTCACTTTCTAATTGCGCCAGGGATATTTTGAGGCCCGAGGCGCGTTAAATTCAAATGGGGTTGCTCGACTCACCTGTGCGCATCCACGGTGACGCCGTAGCTGCAGAGCAGGGTGCCATCCAGATAGCTATCGTATCGGCCGCCATCGCCCTCATTCACAGCCAACAATACCAGGCCGCCTTCGTTCGTCTCGATGTATTTTGTGGGCGTGTAGCGCACCTCATAGCTGCAGAGAGAGTGAGAAAGGGGGTGAGTAAGACTGGCAGAGATAAGAAGATTTTCTATTTGCTATATTCGAATTTTCCATTTTCCATTTTCAGTTCGGTGTCTCATTGGCAACGCACAATAAAAATCAATATAAACTGTGTGTGAAACTTTCGCAGCGGCAGCTGAAACTTTTTCCATTACGCGACGGATCCGCCCTGGTGCCGCTGCGTTGCCCGGTGCCAAAATAAGCGTAAACGCCAAACATCGAACGGACTTGAGCAACATTTTAAAGTGTCAATTTACCGCAGCCATTGGCAGCGTCTAGATTTAGAGGCTGCTTCCGGCAGGGGGCGGAGTGGGTATGAGTGAGCGATGAAGCAAAGTTTCGTTTGCACTTCCGATTTCATTATTTGCTTTCAATGCGGCTCAAGGCAGGCAATAGCTGTCCGAGAATTCAATTACGCTCTAGCTCTACTCTACTACTCACCGTCCCTTCTCCGTGGAGTGATGGTACCAGCGCGTCTGCTTCTTGCGCAGCACATCGGGCATCTTGACGAAGCAGGAGAGGTGCAGCGTCTGGCCGTAGGAGGAGGTGACGCGCTTGCGCAGCACGCTCGTGTCGCAGATGCCGGACGTCTCGTTGGCCACGTCCTGCAGCAGGCCCAGCTGATACGGCCGGCAGGCGTTCACCTCCTTGTCCCAGCCGCAGTACGGATCGGCCACGCAGCGGAAGCAGCTGTCGTAGCGACGCGCGCACATGGCCAGATCGATCTGTTTCACCTGATGGTCGGTGGCCAGGTAGAGCGAGGCCGTCTTCTGGCTGAGCGTCAGCTCCCGTATGGGCTCGTTGCGTGGCGACGCCTCAAAGATGTCCACCAGATTTGAGTGACGTTGGCCGTAGTGCATGAACTGCACGATTTTATAGATGTGTCCGGTGCTCGTGGCCACAAAGTAGACCAGAAACTCTTGGTTTAGTTTATCAATGCGTATTCTAGAGAGAGAGAGAGAAAGAGAGAGTCAGTTGAGTTGAGTTGATAAATCGCACAAGTCTGCTCTGTGCCGACAGTTTTTGTGCAACAAATCTCAAATGCACGCGACTTGGCTAACTTTTTTCTCCTCTTCTTCTTCTTCTTCTTTTTCTGCTGTGTGCAGCAGCAAAACAAAGCGTTTAACTAAAAGCATATCCTGCGGCGCAATGTTCATAAGTTCCGGCCAAGTTATTTTACAAGTCGTTATGCCACACAACAACAGGAGCAGGAGCAGGAGCAGGAGCAGGAGCAGGAGCAGGAGCAGGAGCAGGAGCAGGAGCAGGAGCAGCAGCAGCAGGAGCAGGAGCAGGAGCAGGAGCAGGAGCAGCAGCAGGAGCAGGAGCAGCAGGAGCAGGAGCAGCAGCAGGAGCAGCAAGTGAAAAAGCGAGCAGGATTTTTATGCTGTCAGTGAGCGAGTGCTCCCAAATGTCAGGCTAACTGTTGGCTCTGACTCTGGCTCTGCCTCTGCCTCTGCCTCTGCCTCTGCCTCTGTCTGTTGGCTGTGGCTAGTGCAGCGAGTCCGTGCACTGTATAAACTTGGCAAATGTCAACAGGCTGAGGCGAATACGTGGCTGCTTGCCAAGAGGCCGCCAGAGGCAACTGCTCCAGCTCCGATTCCTGCTGCAGCTCGCTAATGAATACATTTACACAAATTTTACTTACTTGTCGACAACGAGGCGGGTGAGTATAACGTCTCGTTTGTAGAATACCGGATTGCCAAATTCATGATCGACCGCCTTGTCCATTAGCGGATGTTTGCGTATGAAATTTAACACCGAGTCCGGCAATGTTGCGGTGTCGTTGTGGCATGTGCCCGGACGTGGCTCCGGCACTTTCGAGTTCAGCACGGGCAGCCAGGCGCTGTTCGATGTCGCCTGCTCCTTGAACTTGCCTGCAAAGCACCAAAGAGAAAGAGAGAGAGTGAGAGAGAGAGAGTGAGATAGGTTGCATAAATGTGCAGCGCTGAAAAGTATGCTATGTGAAATTTATATATGTCAGCGCTGTGGTAAATGATAAATTACAGAGCTCTCGGCGCTGATTTGTGGCCCCAGGCCACAGCCGGAGTCTGGCCAAAAGTAAAACAGTTCAAGCTACTAATTACACACGCACACATACATATATATATATATATAGTGTAAGAGTTGAAGTGTTTGCTGCATTATCATTTGTTTTTCATAATTAATTACTTTGGCAATAGCTCGACTACATTTTTTTTCACACATTGCTAGCGCATTTTTTTATATTTTTTATATTTTATCTATATATACATATGTGTGTATGCCCGCAAAACTTTTCATAATGAATTTTAAGTGTATGCCAGATTTTTTCTTGCTGCCATTCGCCTTTTGGCGACTGTGTCGACTGTCGACTGTCTAACTGAGTGAAGTGAGTGAGTGCTCTGGCACAGCTCCATGCACACAATTTTTATGATGTTAATGAACTTTTGAGCAAAGTGCTGTCACACACACACACACACAATTTGGCAACAGAGTTGCAAAACAAATTTATGTGTGTTATTTATAGACACAGTAATCACACGCTAATAAGAATTGGCATCAATATTATGTAGAAAATAAGGGAATTATTTCTATTGCATTGGAAATTAAAAATTCTTAGTTTTGACTTGAAAATAATGGAGCTTGAGATTTATATGAAAATATAAATTATTATCAACTACAAATTTAAAAGAATTATAATTTTTTGCATATTTAATAAAGTTGCAGCTTTAATTTTAAATAGTTTTCAATTATTTTTAAGAAACTTCAATCTGTAGTTAAGTCAAAGAATTTAAATTGCTCAGTAAAATGTATTTTTTTTTTACTTATTTATTTATTTATTTTTTCATAAAATAATTCATATATTTAAATATTTTTTTGCTTTTTTCTTTCATGTACTGTTTTTTTTTCCTTTATTATTTGTTATTAATTTAATTTATTCTTTTTTTTTCTTTCATTATTTGGTATTTTTTTTAATTTTATTTAATATTTGTTTACATATGAATTTAAATTAAAATGAATTTTTTTTTACTTATTTATTTATTTATTTTTTCATATAAAAATTCATATATTTAAATATTTATTTGCTTTTTTCTTTCATGTATTGTTTTTTCCTTCATTATTTGTTATTAATTTAATTTATTCTTTTATTTTTTTTCTTTCATTATTTGATATTTTTTTTATTATTTTATTTAATATTTATTTACATATAAATTATAAATTTTATATTTTATATATATGTATTTATATATTTGTTTTATTTATTTATATTTATTTTATTATTGCAGTTTATTATGCTAAATTATATATTGCAACTTAAGTAACTAAATGACTCATTTACTGTGAATTTAATTTTTTTAAAATATTTTTATTTAGCTATTTACTTGATTTCTATAGTAAGCTTATTTAATAATTATTTTTAACAAATTTCATTCTACTTTTAAGTAATAAATTTTAAATTTATATCAAAAATAATTTCAATGTTTTAATTATTTAAATATGCAATATTCTTGAACAGAAGTCTACTCTCTCTCTCCCTCTCCCTCTCCCTCTCCCTCTCTCTCTCTTATATGTAACCAACTTTACTCTATCCCTTGCAAATGTTATTCAACAGCAATTGCTAACGGAAATGAGCTTCAGAAGTTGCCAGAATATCAGCAAATGTCGCTGCAGACATTTTGTAGAGTGAATTTTGTATGAGAGGCGTGAGAGTGGGTGAGGCATACAATATATGCTCATATTGTGGCTGAGGCAACTGCCAGTAGGATTAAAATATATGACATGCATTTCGGAGTGCATGCCAGATTTTGTTGCATTACAAATTGCATGCGTTTGGATTGCGTGCGGCTGGCAGGCGGGCAAGGCAAGCAGCTGGAACAGCAGCTGTACAGGTGGGCTGTTAGCACCTGTCACGCATATCTAGTTACCGTTAAGCATGCAGCACGCCAGCAGCAGCAGTCGTGCCATTTTGTAGCAAATGTTAAAGCATTTAAAGCCGCACAACGAGCCCCAGCAGGCAGCAGGCACATCAATTCAGCTCGCACCATTTAACGCTAAAATGCCAAAGCTTCACACACACACACACACATGCAGCACCTGTGAGCGTAATTTCTTCCGGCAGCTGCAGCCCTACGTAATGGGAAATGCTGGAAGAAGTCAAACGTAGCCGCATGCACGTACGTAAAAATGGCGCCGCAGAGAATTATTGCCAATGCAATAAATCTCACGCTTACACTCGCAGACGCCCTTCCGACACAGACACACTCACACCCACACACACACACACACACATATATACATATATATTTCATGCAGTCACCCACTAACCTTCAAAGGCCGCATTGATATCCCGGATATCGTAGCTGCAGACAGCCGAACCAATCAGTCCGTTTGTATTCGTTGTAAACGTGGCATAGAACTTGCTATCATCATTGGGCATCTTGTAGACGGATTGTATTTCGTTGAAGTAGAAGGGGAACTCGCTCGAGATGCTGCAGTTCATGCGCGCCTTCAGATACGTCGCCCAGTTCTGGCTGATCATGTACTTGCCCCCGCGATCGTTCTTGCAGACGCGTGCCACACGCGAATAGACGGCCTTGCCACAGTTGATGTACTCCACGGCATGTTCGCGGAAGAAGAAGTAGACAAAGTCACCAATGTCAAAGGAGCCCACGAAATTTGGTTCTGAAATGTGGAAATGGAAATGGATTGCAAAGAAAATTGTGTTAATTATGGGAAAATATTGGAGTAAGTGCAAAGTAGCTTAAGTGAAATTTACAATATTTTAATTTATGCATTTAATAATTTTACTACAATTTTAATTTATTTAATTTTATATAAACATATTTATAAAGAATTGTGAATTTTTTATTATCTTTTGCTGAATTTATAATATATGAATATAGCATATTTTAAGAGATTATAAATTTAAATAAATAAATTTTTTATATATTTTAAACATTCTATATACTTTATTCAGAATTTATAATATATGAATATAGATTATTTTAAGAGAATTATAAGTTTAAATAAATAAATTTTGTATATATTTTACACATTCTATATATTTTATTCAGAATTTTTAATATAAATATAGATTATTTTAAGAGATTATAAATTAAAATAAATAAATTTTTTTAATATTTTACACATTCT
This sequence comes from Drosophila aldrichi, assembly GCA_035045965.1. Taxonomy (NCBI): domain Eukaryota; kingdom Metazoa; phylum Arthropoda; class Insecta; order Diptera; family Drosophilidae; genus Drosophila; species Drosophila aldrichi. The sequence goes on from JAWNOM010000161.1 coordinate 3,240,327, forward strand.
ATATATTTTATTCAGAATTTATAATATATGAATATAGCTTATTTTAAGAGAATATAAATTTAAAAATTTAAATATAAATATTTTTTACACATTCTTGAAATAAATAACAATTATTGAATATTTTTACAATATTTTAATTCAGTTTCCATTAATATATAAATATATATATAAAAATATATTTAAAAAAATTTAATAATTATTTTAAATATAAAATAAATTCAGCTAAATCAATTTCTATTTTTAGTTCTTAGATAATAATAAATAAAGTAATTATTTTATTACAAAAGTATCTTTCCAAATTTTCGATTATTTCTGTAGTTCTATATACTTACTGTCTAGTAATTTAGAGTCATATTTAACAGTTCGCTTGAAGTTGGCCTCTTTGCGGCCATTGGTGAAGTTGAAGAGGTCCGAGCGAAATATAACTGAATCGGCTTTGGTGAATTCCGCATTTGTGCCCGCATACTGGAAAGTGGAAAGTGGAAAGTTGAGGGAAATGGATTATACTGAAGCTGGATTGCAAGCAATGCCGGCAAATTAGCGCCAAATATTCGGGAAATTTGATTTTCCAAAGGCAATGGCGAAATGTAGCACACACAGATACACACACACACACATACACGCACGCACACACACACACGCACACACAGGCACGCACACAATTACGCGTAAAGTGTAAGCACGTGCCTCAGTTCCGATTCTATATGTGTGTGTGTGTGCATATACATGTGTGTGTGCTTCACTCTAATTTAATTTCAGCTGCTTTATTGCGACTCTTTTAAATTTCTTGCCATTTGGCCTCCCATAGCCGCACAGAACTTTGTCGCTTCCTTCCTTCTTGCTACTTTTCTCTCTCTCTCACACTCTCTCTCATTCTCTCTTTCGCCTTTGCCTTTACTTTACTTTTGTAATTTTATTACAATTGACATTTTTCCCTTTTTCTTCTTTTTATTTTTTTCTTTCTTGCTTGTTTTTGCCCTTGCTTTTCTCTTTGCTTTTATTTTTCTTTCCGTCGGCATTACGCGACTTGGGTGAGACTTGGACTTACCAGCGCTGGCAAACCAAAGGGATTTCCGTTTTCCACATAGACGGCGGTTGAGTTGTCAGCGGGATCGTAGGGACACTTGCCGATGCCCAACCCAATGCCGGGCACGTACTGGGATCTGGGTAAATGTGTTAAGTTGGCCTGGATGGAGATGGAGTTGTCGATGGAGTTGGAGTTGGAGTTGGCGAAGGCAGAAGGGCGAAAAGAAAAAGCGCATTAGTTGACTTTAATTTTGGAATTTGCTGCTTGCTGGAAAATTAACTTCCAGCTTTTGACTGACATTCACAATTAGGCGCTGACACAGCAAGCTCAGGACCAGTGAATAAATAAAAGAAAATAAATAAAAAAAAAAAATAAAATAAAAAATAAATAAATAATTTTAAAAAAATAAATAAATATATAATCAAATAAATAAATGAATATATAAATAAAAAATAAATACAAAAATAAATAAATAAATAAAAAAATAAAATAAATAAATAGATAAATAAATAAATAAATAGATAAATAAATAAATAAGTAAATAATTAAATAATTAATGAATGAATAAATAAATAAATAAATAATTAAATAATTAATGAATGAATAAATAAATAAATAAATAAAAAATAAATAAATAAAAAAATATATAAATAAATAAATAAATATATAAATAAAATATATAAATGAATAAATATATAAATATTAAATAAATAAATATAAATAAATAAATAAATAATTAATAAATAAATAAATAAATAAATACATAAATAAATAAGTAAATAAATAACTAATTAAATAAATAAATAAATAAATTTAAAAAATAAATACATGAATAAAAAATAAATTCAAAAAATTAATTAATCAATTAATAGATAAAAAATAGATAAATAGATAAATAAACATATAAATTATAAAATAAATAAAAAATAAATACAAAAAAATGAATTAATGAATAACTAAATAATGAAATAACTAAATATGTTTATACATATACAATACTCACATTTATTACATAGTCCTTGGGATTGTGCGCATTGGTGCCGCAGACGTAGAGCCGATGTCCATTGAAGTTCATTGGCTGAATGACGCGTATGTGATTGCGGCATTCCACCTTCTTGACATTTGCCCGAATGTCGATTGAATGAAAACAAATGTTTAAGCAAAATAATTGTGTACGTGTGTGTGTATGTGTGTGTGTTATGGGACAGATAGAGAATGTGAAGGCAAATGCATAAGTATCGAATCGAGATGAAGGCCGTAATATATTTGCATGCAATTTCGGTTAGTTAATTTCGCATGGATTATGGTTATGTTGATATATGTTTCAGGGGCACTTTCAATTAATACGCACCTCTCGCTTGCCCTTGGACACACAGTTGAGTATATCGGAGCCGGTGGGTTCCAGTATGAGCACATCGCGCTAGAAACAGAAGAGGGCAAAAAGAGAGAATTGAATCAGAAATGTGGGCAAACAAATGATTTCTTAAGTACTTAAAGCATTTGCCATGCTCTGCACACTGGCGGCTACGCTTTACAAATATTCCAAAAAAGTTTATTGAATGCGTGATAAAATTTCATGCTTATCAAGAGGGCAAAAACGCGACAGCCAAAACAACAACAACAACAACAGCAGCCACAACAAAAGAACGCGCAACAATTGGAGATTGCAGAAATACGTGTGTGTGGGTGTGTGTATGGAATGTGCGTGTGTGTGTGTGTGTGTGTGTACAACACGTACAATCAAGACGCCCATCTCATATGCCAGCATTCTCCCTCTCTTTCTGCCTCAGCTATGCTGCTCTTTTTTTCAATTCCTAACCATTGTCGTTGTTGTTGTTGTTGTTGGTATTTCACTCACGTTGGGCATTTCTTTATTTAATTCGATTTTCGCCTGCACTTGAATTTTGAACGCGCATTGCGAATTATTGCCAAAAGCAGGAAGCCAAGAGAAAAGCTGATTTGAAAAGCCGTCTAGTTGATTGCGATTGTTGGGTTGAAGGAGGGGAAGTGGAAAGGGGAAGAGGGTGCTGGCAAGCGACATTCCATTCTCAGAATAAGTATTTCTCATTCGAGTTTGGCCATCGTTAATGCGCCGTGCTTGTGTATTCAAGGAGACGCACCTACACACACACACACACATACATAGAAAAATCACAGAGTTGACACACTTTGCGCTGCGGCCATGTGAACACAATATCCTGCACGGCTGACAGTTTGCAGTTTGCCTAAGACTCAGAGGGAGACTGAAACGGAGGTGGAGCGGGACAGACTGGCAGTGCACTTTAAGGCGCCGGCTAAGTGCTCCGGCTTCAAGTTGAAACGCAATTTGCGAGCACGAGCTCGACTCTGGCCGTTTAGGGGAGTCAGCACAAATAATTGCCGTTGAAAGCATTTGCCGCCGACTGGGCCGAAGCGTCGCTCGGATGACTCTAAAGCAGCGGCAAATGGCCAGGCCAGGCCAGTACGCAGAGTTCTTCAGAGTTCTGGAGATGCGAAATGCCAATTCAATGAACTTGAAACGGAAACGGATATTGATAGTTGAAGACGAAATCATTAAAGTGCAATTGTGCGGGGGCTGGGGCGGGGGTGGGGCTGGGGCGTTGTCTACATAGATCTTGGGGCCAAAGCGGATGTGAGGGCGCACACAAAAATGCCAAGTTTTTCGACTTTAGTTCCGAGTATCGTAAATCGCAAATGCTTTATGGTTTGCAATCACTTGGCTATAAAATCTAACAAATAAAAAACAACAAATATCGATTAATTAAAGGCAGCGTCAAGACAAAAAACTTTTGAAACTGTTTTATTGCGTAAATAAATATTTAGAAATCAAATAGCTAGACTTCCTCTAGGGCAACTGCTGATGCAGAGAGTTGTTCTCTTTATATTTATCAATTATTTTTGTCTTTTAATAGAAATGCAATAGAACTGTCAACATATCCAACATAAACTGATTTCATATGAACGTCTATTTCTATGTAGAGCGGAGCATAATGAGTTGTGCATTCACATGCAGGCTCTCTCCCTCTCTCTCTCTCTCTCACACTTCCCTTTAGTAATCGAAATGACATCATTGAATATCTTTCATATAGATTCTGTCATATGAAGAAATTTGTGTTTGGCATTTTGACAGTTTTAATTAGTTTTGTAATTATTCTTAATGAAAATATATTAATTAAATTTTATGCAGTGCTGCAAGTAAGCATCGATATGTATGTCTTTCCTGCATTTGACACTCTGCTTAATAATTTGCTGCGATTTTTGGTGTGAAGTGTCATATGATATGAAGATGTATTTAATACTGAAACTCGTGTGTTCAGTCTGAATTGGAGTCTGGATAAGAGTGCCAGGAAGGAAAGTTACGAACCTATCTATATTTATAATTTAATTATTTATTTGTTAATTTTATTATTTTATTAAATAAATATTAAGCCATGGAAGAAATATCTAGCATATATATCATAATATAAACATCATATTATCTATTATATTTGTATACCCTGAACTTCATCCACGTATTCCTCTACGTAGTTCCTCTACGTCTTTAATGCTTAGCTGATCGATCACACACTCTGCTTCACTTTATTGCGCTGACCCCAAGAAGGCCTGGACGACTGAAGAAATGCTGCAGCTGCAGCCTTTTATATACGTAAAGCCACTTTTACTCAAGCATTGTCTCTCTCTCTCTCAAATGTGAAGCCCGACGGCAGGTCGCGCCCGCTGCAGTTAACCTTCCAGTGAGCAATGGGAACGTTCTCTGCTGCTGCGAGCATTCTAGCTTCGTTTTACCCAAATACAAATACCAAATGAGAGCTGATGCACACACATTGACAACTTTAATGATCTTCTGCACTGCTTCTCTCCTTGCTTTTACGTTTACTCAAGTACTGTCTCTCTTAAATGTTGAACCAGACGCTAGGTAGAGCTCGTTACAGTCTCTGCTGCTTCAGGCATTCGCTCAGGGTATTTCGTCGAGCGGACTCGACTTGCTAAAGCTTTTCGAACTACGGCCTTATAATATACTACAACTATAAGTCTTACTACTACAACTATAAGTCTTACTACTATAACAATAAGTCTTACTACTACAACTATAAGTCATACTACTATAACTATAGGTCTTACTACTATAACTATAAGTCCTACTACTATAACCATTACTTCTACTACTACAACTATAAGTCTGCTGCGCTTTATATATGCCCACTATTACTCTAGCAGTGTCTCTCTCAAATTTAGAGACCGACAGCAGGTAGCGTTCATTGCAGTCGAGCTTCAAGTGAGCAATGGGAACGCTCTCTGCTGCTGCGAGCATTCCAGCTTCGTTTTACACATACACATACCAAAAGAGAGCAGCTGCCTACACATAGACAACTCCAATGATCTTTTGCTCTTTTTCTCTCCTTGCTTTTACTTTTACTCAAGCACTGCAGTGCACTGTCCCTCTCAAATGGTGAGTCCGACGGCAGGTGGCGCTCGTTGCAGTTGACATTCAAGTGAGCAATGGGAACGCTCTCTGCTGCTGTGAGCACTCTAGCTTCGTTTTACACATACACATACCAAAAGAGAGCTGCTGCCTACACATAGACAACTCCAATGATCTTTTGCTCTTTTTCTCTCCTTGCTTTTACTTTTACTCAAGCACTGCAGTGCACTGTCCCTCTCAAATGGTGAGTCCGACGGCAGGTGGCGCTCGTTGCAGTTGACATTCAAGTGAGCAATGGGAACGCTCTCTGCTGCTGTGAGCACTCTAGCTTCGTTTTACACATACACATACCAAAAGAGAGCTGCTGCCTACACATAGACAACTCTAATGATCTTTTGCTCTATTTCTCTCCTTGCTTTTAATTTTACTCAAGTACTGTCTCTCTCGTTACAGTCGAGCTTCAGGTGAGCAATGGGAACGCTCTCTGCTGCTTCAATAATTTGTTCAAATGATTTGCTAGTCGAGCGGACTCAACTTGAGCTTTCATACTTGTCTATTTTAAAGCCTAAAACTTTAGCTCTCATTCAAAATATAAATAAGTGCAGCATATTCATAGCAAAGCTCTTGAAAAAAAAAAAAATGAAAAGCAAAAGAAATAAACGTATCGCAGCCAGACATATGCTTAAACAAACTTATGAGCAGGTGTGCGTGTGTGTGTGTGTGTGTGTGCGAATTTTTTTATAAGAGCATGTCACAGAGTGTGCGAACACAAACAGCAGCCAAACACAAACTCGACAAACATCTTCAATGAGTGTCTGGCCAGGTAAAAAGCCTGGAAGTGAGTGTAACCAGTTCATATGCAAACTTGGGTGTGCGAGTGTGTGTGTGTGTGTGTGTGTGTGTGAGTGTGTCAACAACATTCTGTCTGGCAAGCAATATTGAAGAGGCTAAAAGTGTCTGCTCGCCTGTGTGTGCGTGTGTGTGTGTGTGCGTAAGTGTTTTGTGCATTTACATGCGCTTTTATAATACCCTGGAATAGATAGCAAAGGGTATGCTGTGTAGTTTACAAAGACTGATCTATATCTAGCTGCAAACCTATAGAGTCAGAACTGCTAGAAGCTTAAATCAAACGAGCTATTGATATATAATATATATTTAATATGTATGTATGTATATTGCATATATCAGTTGCTCATTTCTAAGTGAAAATAGTTTTCTTTTCTTCTGACTGCGTTTCAACTATTTCTAGGGGCATCTCTGCTATGCCTATACTTTATATATCTATGCTATAGGGTATATCACAGTCCATCATTCTCAACTATCGCACATTTCACTTATATTTTCTTAGCAGTTTTTGTTTTACTTGCAGTCAATTGAGATTTGACTTTAACATTTACTTTTGCTTTTGCTTTTACTTTTGCTTTTGCTTTTGCGTTTACTTTTGCTTTTGCTTTTACTTTTGCTCTGTCGCCTCATTTCACTTACCTCGCATATCGATTGGCTGATGTTGCGCAGATTGAGACGAAAAATGCGATCCCTGCAAGAGATAATGAGAAATATATTAACAGTTGTTGTTGTTGTTGTTGTAGCTAGATATGTGGCGGCTCGAGTGACACTTGAGCTAATCCCGTGCTCGTGCTCTGACACACGATAAGTTAATGCTCTGCTGTGCTGTGAAGCGCAATCAGCACAAGAGCGTGACCTTACACACACACCCGCACACACACACACACACACATACACAGGATGTGTGGCTGAGGAGCAGCCGTCAGTTTGTCAGTTGAAGCGACTTTCGAGAACGACTTTGCCTGCTGTCAAGCAATTGAAATTGTCTATTTGCTGGCAGTCAGTCTCTCCTTCTCTCCCACCCACTCTCTCTCTTTTGGTATTTTTTGAAAAATCGTTGCGTTGCACTTGGCTGAAGCGCAGCACCTGCTCATCACCGGCGTCTGCGGCGGCCTGTTACGTTTATTGCACTGTTCGGGCTCGTGATTGATTGATTGATTGATGGATTGATATATCGATGTCGCAATATTGCGTCTCCCATGGACCCAGCCAACTATGCGAACCAACTTTAACAGCCCAGTCGCCTCCTCACCCACCCCGCCACTAGCCGACTACTCAAAAGTTTGCGGAGGCCCCACTGAAAAGGGGAACGCGTCGACGCCGAAACTCGGTGCTAAAGTGTGTTTTATGTAGTTGCCGGCAGAGTTTTAGGCCCTGCCAGTGCGGCGCCCCAACAACTCGAAACCATTAATCTTCATTGCGAGAACTAGGGGCAAGCAGCAGCCGTGGCAGTGGCAGTGGCAGTGGCAGTGGCAGTGGCACTCGCTGATGATGCCCCAACGACCGCTGCTGGCTGTGGAAAAATGGCGCTCGAGTCAAGTGGTAATTTTGGTTACTTTGTTTGCCAGCGGCGGCGGCGAGAGACCGCAACTGTTAAAATGCGGCCATGTTCAACTTGCGGCAGACAAATGAGCAGACGACGACGACGGGCATTGTCAAATTGAGCTCGAGCACTAGAGACGAACTGCTCACAGCTCTCTGACCTGAACCACCCGACCCAGACCCCGACCCAGACACTGAGCCCTACCGCATCAGTCCCTCGGTTTGGGCTCCCTCGAACCGCACGTCGAGCATTAATTCATAATTATGTATGCCGACAGTGTTGCCAACAACTCTGGGCACTTTGGACGCTGGGCTTTCAAAAATGAAATATGCAGCTTCAAATGCGTTGAAGCTTTTCGAATAGCTGCTTTTAGTGCCAGCCGGAAGTTCGCACAGTCGCACCGGAAGTGCGCAATTAACGCGGGCTCGCGCACGTCAAATGGCAAACCGCAACGAACTTAGATACCAGTCCTACTCCTCTTCATGCCCAGCACACACATGTACAATGTACAGCCATAATTCTCGCTCAGTGTACTTACATGGCGCCAACGTAGAGCGCATTGTTGCGCTCATCCATGTAAAAGGTTTTGTAGTGCAGCGGGCCGCAGCTGAAGTCCTTGACGTGCTCTGCAAAGAGAGAAGAATGCATTTGCACATGAGTACAATATAATACAAATATCATATAAGCATATTAAGTATACGTCGTGCACATTACGTATACGCCACGTTGCTAATCTAGCTGGCAAATCAAAGTAAACAAAAGGTACACACACACACACACACACACTTAAAGGTCGCCGAGTGAGCCCTCTGCAGATTTCAGCTACAGTTAATTAAAGTTTATGCATCTATTAATGAAACTGTCAGCGGCAGCGTGTGTCGGGCGAACCACAGAGAAAACAAAAAAACAAAAAAACTAATTAAACTATTATAATTTAGCTGGGAAAGCTAATTTATGGGGCGGCTGCAGCAAGACAAAAGAACTTGTGTATAAAGCGGGAACAATATACACACACACACGCACACACACACACACACATACACTTGCATGGCAGTTGTAAACAAACAGTGAAGCCTGGCCTTGCAGATTTGACAGCAACTGCGGCTCGAGTGTCACGTACTCAGAGACGTCACGTGCCATGAAATAAATGTGTATGTGTGTGTGTGTGTGTGTAGGTAACAGCACTGTCAATGCCATTAACGAAAGATTGAGGCATTTAGCTCAAATTTTTACGACATTAAGTTGTCAACTAATTTGGCGCAATTAGCAGGCAGCGCTGAAAAAGAGAGAGAGAGAGAGACAGAGAGTGAGAGAGCCAAAAGGCGACCAAAACTTTTGAGTCTTTGGCAAATCCTTTGATGGCAGCGCTAAGAGTCAATTTGTGTTGTTGCCCGTTCATGTCAACATACAAAATAAAACAGCGGCTAATGAGCAGCCACTGACAATGGCCGCCACACCCACACTTACACCCAAAAAAAACAACAACAAAAGTAGAAGAAGAAGCAACGACAATAATAGCAAAGCAAAAGCAGCTCATCAAAATGAGCAGAGCCATTGGGCCATTGCTTTGGCAGTTTCGCAGTGATTTGCATAATAATAGATACATAATGAATAATAAGCAAGTATCTATGTAAATAGACGCCGCCCAAATGGGCGTGGCTCACTTGCTGACAAGTTGACCCTTATGCAAATTAGCCAAATTGTTGACCAGGCCCAGAGCCAGACCCAAACCCAGGCCCCAAAACACGGAACAGCATTATTTTAACGATGCGTAATTCCTCTGCTTTATTTCGCCTCTTTTGTTTCAATAAATTTTTATTTTTTCTCGTAATTTGCTTTTTATGCGACAAAAATTTGCCCTATTTTATAGTTGTGTATTTTTTTTTTTTTTTTTTTGAGTTTTAAAAATGAAACAATTCTGTAGAAAAAAAAAATAAATAAAAAAAACTAAATTAAATAAAACAAATATACTAAAAATAAAAAAATAATAATAAATTTAAAACTAAATATAAAAAAAATCGTAAAAAATAATATAAATAAAAATAAAATAAATATTTAAAAAAAAAAGAATAGAATTAATAAAAGTAGAAAAAATAAAAAATTAAATAAAACAAAGATAATAATAACAAAAACATAATAATAAATTTAAAAATACATATTAATAAAATTAAAAAAAAATAATAATAATAATAAAATTATAAATATAAATAAAATTTGAAAAATATAAATAAAAAGAAAATAAAAAGAAAAGAAAATAATAAACAAGGAAATAAAAAATAAAATTAAAGAAATAAATAAAAATGTGATATAAATAAAAATATTGATTAATTAATAAATAGTAAATAAAAAAATTAAAATAAATAAAATAAAAATAAATAAATAAAAATAAATATCATTAGCTTTTGAATGTTTACCAGCTGTAGTTTACTATATAGTTCATTATAATTATAAACATTTCACTCCACTGGGAACTCATTAAAAAAAAAAAAACACACACACAGAAACATAGATAGATAAAAAGAAAAAAAAAAGAAAAATAATAATAATAAATAAAAAAATAAATAAAAGAAAAAAATTAATAAAAATGAGATACAAATAAAAATATTGATTAATTAATTAATAATACAAAAATTAAAAATAAATTAAATAAAATTAAATAAAATTAAAATAAATAAAATTAAAATAAATAAAATAAAAATAAATAAAATAAAATTAAATAAAATAAAAATAAATATAATTAAAAATTGAAAGTTTACTATAAAATTTGCAAGCCTCTCACTCCACACCGAACACTTTAAAAATAACACACAGTAACATAGATAGCTTTTCCTTTGTTAAACGATATTTCTTATAGTGTAATTTGGTAACCCTAATTTGTATGTATATATATTTCTTTTAGGCTTCCGCGTGCATTGAGTATTAGATGAGCGCTGTTGCAATGGCTTGCGGCGCCCTAAAATTTGGCCTAAGACAAAATTTGAGGTACGTAAAATGCATAGAGTGATTCGCACGCTCTTTCTCAACGTTTTTCGCACAGCTCTCTGCTGGCCTCGAAGCAACAGAGCAGTGTAAATAAAAGCCGCCTCAGCCCGCCACTGCGCTGCTGGCATGCGAGTGTCCTGAAGACGGACTATCGCAAGGTCGTGGATCCAAAGTACAACAAGGTAAGCCAAGCCGCTTGGGGAGCGTGTTAGATAGTGACTCAGTTCAAGCCGCACACACAACAGGGCACGGCCTTCACGCACAAGGAGCGCCAGATATTGAATATCATTGGCCTGTATCCGAGCTGCCATCGCACCGAGAAGGAGCAGCTCTTTGCCGTCTACACGAACTTCAAGGCGCACAAGACCAATCTGGGTCGCTACATTTATCTGAGGGCGTTGCGCGCCCGCCAGGAGCGTCTCTATTACAGCTTCATCATCGATCGCATCGAGGACGTGATGCCCATCATCTACACGCCCACGGTGGGCATAGTCTGCCAGAACTTCAGCCACATCTACCACACGTCCATGGGCCTGTACGTCAGCAAGTACGACAAGGGCCACATGACGCACGTGCTCAACAACTGGCCGGAGACGGACATACGGGCCGTGTGTGTGACGGACGGGCAGCGCATTCTCGGGCTGGGCGATCTGGGCGCCAATGGTATGGGCATATCGGTGGGCAAGCTGGACTTGTATACGGCCCTGGGCAAGATTCCGCCGCAGTATCTGCTGCCCGTGGTGCTCGACGTGGGCACCGACAATCAGCAGCTGCTGTGCGATCCCATGTACATTGGGGTGCGCGAGGAGCGCTGCAAGGGCGAGGAGTACGATGAGCTGGTGGACGAGTTCATGCAGTCGGTCGTGAAGGCCTTCGGCGTCCAAACGTTGATCCACTTCGAGGACTTTGCCACGCCCAATGCCTTTAGGTTCATCAAGAAGTACCAGAATGAGTACTGCTACATCAACGACGACATCCAGGGCACAGCCTCCTGCGGCCTGGCCGGCTTCCTCGCCGCCGAGCACATCACCAAGAAGCCGCTCAACGAGCACGTGATCATGTTCGCTGGCGCCGGCAGCGCAGCGCTGGGCGTGGGCAATCTGCTGGTCAAGGAGCTGCTGAGCCGCAAGATCAAGGCGGAGGACGCTGTCAAGAACATCTATTTCGTCGACGTCGACGGCATTGTGACCAAGGGCAGAAAGAAATTCGTCATACCAGACATCAAGCCCTTCGCCAAGGACCTGCCACCCGAGAAGAATCTGGAGAAATTGGTGGAGGAGCTGAAGCCCTCGATTCTGCTGGGTGCCACTGGCCAGGGCGGCATCTTCACGGAGAAGATTCTACGTAGCATGAGCAAGAACCACAAGCATCCAGCGATTCTGGCCTGCTCCAATCCCACCAACAAGGCCGAGTGCACCGCCGAGCAGGCCTACAACTTCACAGAGGTAAGCGAAGTCAGTTCACCCACCCACTTCATCCACTCCACCCTCCTCACCCTCTCTTCATTGCGACTTCAGGGTCGCGCACTGTATGCATCGGGATCGCCTTTTCCGCCAGTTGTGATTGATGGCAAGCGGCTGACGCCGTCGCAGGCGAACAACGCATTCTCCTTTCCGGGCGTGGCACTGGGCGTACTCTGCACCAAGCCGCACACCATCACGGACGATGTGTTCCTGGTGACAGCGCATGCGATAGCCGAATATGCCCGAGAATTTGCGCCCAACGAGAATGCCCTCTATCCGCCCGTCAAGGAGGCCGCTAATGTTGCCTTCAATGTGGGCGTGGCCGTGGCCAAATACATCATCAGCTGCGGCGCAGCCACCATCTATCCGATACCCAAGGACATCATCAAGCACGTGAAGGACTATCAGTATTACACGGATCTCGGCACGGCTCTGCCCTCGGTATGGCCGTACCCAGAATTGGCTCGCCTCCCCCTGCCAGACAGAGATGAGGACATGGAGTGCGCGGACTGAGCAGGCGTAGTGTGTGTGTGTATCACATATTAGATATTAACGATTTCAGCAGTAAAGAGACAAGGACAGGGACATTCGTTTAGTTATATCCGCAATGAAGAGATTCAAGATTAAAGATTCGCAGTGAAATAATTGAAAGTTTTTCTTGGAATAGTGATGGGCATCTTTGGCAGTTTTAATTTTAGTTTATATTAGAGATAAACTATATGATAGATAGTTAGCTAACTGTTGAGCTTTTCCTTTTCAAATCACTTTCCATTTTCCTCAAACTCAGTCGATTTTTTATAGAGAAAGAAAATAGATGTAAAATTCTACTTTGGCTTGCTAATTACCTGGCCTTAAACTGAGCTGGCCTGTCTCCAGTTCTAGCTGCTCTATTATGAAATTATTTAAGCTTTTCTCAAGCTTAAGCATTCAATAGTCAGCCAGCCCAGCACGTGTTGCCAACAATGGCAACAAATACGACCCAAATAGCGTCAGCAAAATGTTGAGAATTTTAACGTCATTATTGTCTGTCAAAGCGACATTGACATATGTATGTGTGTGTGTGTGTGTGAACGTTGCTGCTTTGCATATAAAATAAGACGAAATGTGTGCTCACCAAAAATGTCAATCAATTTTTTTTTTTTTTTTTTAACGTCCTGCGTACATATATTTGTTTTGCCTTTGCACTCCCTCCCACTCTCTCCCACTCTCCCTCTCCCTCACTCTCTCTGTCTCTCGCTCGTTCTAGCATGCATGCATTAAAAAGCAATTGGTGTTAAAGGAGCAGTCACGTTGTCTGCCTGTCTATCAGCCTGGCATGTGGTTGCGCCAGCATGAAAGACCCTACTCCAGCACCAATTGGTGTGAAAAGGACATGCATAAACACACACGCACACACACATATACATATACAGAATACCCGTTAAAATATACAGAAGAAGGCAGCGGCAGCTCGAAAAGAAAAAAAAAAGAAAATGTAAAATCATTTTCTTCAACTGACAGCTGTCAAAATATTTGCTCTCTGTCAACTGCGCGCGTTGTTGTTGGCCAAGCTGCGTCTTCGATTTTACATACATCTGTGTGTGTGTGTGTGTGTGTGTGTGTGTGCGGGTGTGAAGTGTCTCTGCAAATTTCATTTTAATATTCATTACTTCACACTATAATGCTGAAGGTTATCATTGACCGGACCCGTCTGCTGCTGCTGCTCTGTTTCGGTTTTCGTTTTCCTTTCTTCAGCATTTTCCATTTGACTTTTTTCTTGTTGGCTTAAAGAGAGTGTGGAGGGGGGCGAATTAAATTTTTAACACAATATAGCTCAGACACTGGCCAAAAATGCAAATCTCTTGTTCTGGTAGAGATTGGACTGAGCTGCCAGTTGCCATGGCTTATAGAATTTAATTGCCTATAAAAAGAATGTGCGCGCCTTGTTGCTGCTGCTGCTGCTGCTGCCGCTTTTATATAGGGCCAAGTCAGCCAGAGTTGAGTCGTAAATTTGGAGTGTCCAACGGCCCAGAGAGAGAGAGAGAGAGAGAGAGAGAGAGAGAGAGAGAGAGAGAGCGAGAAACTGTTGCCATCGATTTGCGGCCAACGATAAACGCTCGAATCCAAATGCCGCCATCAGAGGTTAAGCGCCGTTAGCCAGCCACACTCTTCTGATTATATTGTGCGTCAGCATATAAATTTCATGACAGTTAGATAAAACATGTAGTATTAGGAGCAGCAGCAGTAACTGAGGCCACATTCGTATCAAATGCAAGTCAAGTGCATTAAGCGCAGCCAAGCGGGCAGCTGTGCATCAAGATGATTGCGTTTGCCAGGCTTGGGGCAACTAGGTCGTCGTCAGTTGATTATGCAAATGCATTACGGCTCTCTCTCTGTGTGTGTGTGTGTGCATCATGTTAAACATAAATGCGTCATGGGCAGGCAATGCGTTGATTAAGTTTTCATTGCGTATACGCCCGGGTGTAGCCGAAAAGCAGCTACGTTCGGCTGACCACGGAGCCCCAAAGTTAACTTGACTGTGTACAGTCGATAAGTAGCCTCAATAAACACACAAAAGCCTGCCAAGACAGAGGCCGAGCGAGAGGCCGTGTCCTGCCCGGCTGGGGCTTCTACTTCATCTTTTAAAAGATTTTCATTTATCTGCCGGCAAACGTTGGCCACAAAGATAACGCTCACAGCAGCAGGAGCCGGAGCCGGAGCAGCAGCCCGAGTGGAACGAAGGCAAAACAAAAACGCAGAGAGAGAGAGAAAAAAAAAAAAAAAATAATGCCGCACTTAAATCCATTTAAGCGAATTTTTCAAGCATTAAATTTGCGTTTACGTTACGTATACTTAACTTCCAATGGCAACGCCCGCGACGCGCCAGGCAGGCAGGCGGGCAGGTAAAAATTGCCACAGAGCTAAGAAAAATTCTTGAATATTTTTCTTTTGCTTGAGGCGGCTCTGGCAACGTATTTGCATCATTTGTTTCGGCAGCTCACACCTGCTTCGCTCTGTTCGCATGGCCAATGCAATCGCATTTTTGGGTTAGTGTGCGTGTGTGTGTGTGTGTGTGCGTGTGTGTGGGAAGTGACATTTGTATGAGCTTTTGCCTCACATTTCACTTATCCAATGGCCGAGCAGCAGCAAAAACAGACGCACTCATGCGTTCGCCGCTCAGCTTTATGTCCTGGGCAACGTTTCTATTGTCGTTGTTGTTGTTGTTGTTGGATTTTGTGGCCATGTAAATTACTTGCCCCGTGTCTAAATCTTGACGCTGCCAACTCCCCTTACGTTGTTTTCTTATCTGCGCTTTGCATGCCGCACACTCTCGACTCCGGATTCTTTTCCAGACGAACTGAGTCAGCACTTAATTTTTATTTGATTTTACTTCACTTGCAGTCGGCGTGCCGTGGAGTGGGGCATTTTTGATGGCATTCATTTTACAATGATTGGGCTCCACTTGGCACGCTAACAAAATGGCCGCCAAGCCCAGTCAACTTTATTAAGACGAATGCCAGTGCGGCAAACAGCATTCCGAGCTACAATTCGGTGAGAAAATCAGTTCATATGAGAAGACAGCGCCACGCGCTCAGGCAACAGCAGGTGTTGACAGATTTCAGCTTGATTTGTCAGCAGCAACACCTGCACAGCTCCATCTCACTCTCTCTCTCTCTCTCAGTCTCTTTCTTACTTTCCCATTCAGCCAGGCGAGTGCGTGCCTGTGTTTTCATTAGTGTCGCTCAGAGTTTGTGTTTCTGATTTCATTCTCCGTACACTGCCACTGCAGCTTGCCAAGGCTTTTGTTTTATACACTGGCAGAAAAGGGAGCTGATTCTATTACTTTGTGTAAGAGACTATGTAGAGCTGAACTATGTGAAAGTCTTAAGTGTCTTACAAATATATATGTATATTTTATTTATAGTAATATTATATGTGTTCCACCTATTGTTACTTAGCAAAAGATAAATATTTGTATTAATTAAAAAAATATAAATAAAATGTATAGAATAATGTAAATTAAAAACTGTTGTAAGTATTTTATAATAAATATTGTTTAATATAAATAAATGGAGCAAATATTTTTAAAAACTATAAAATTAAGAACTATAATTAACATAAATATTTATTATTAGTTTATAAAAAGTTAGTGTATAAAAAAATTTTTAAAAGTTTTTTTTAAAATAAAAATTTAATAAATTGAATTTATATTTTATATAATATAAAATTGTATACTATACTATAATATAATATAATATAATAAAATATAATAGAATATAATATAATTTAATTTAATTTCATATAATAAATTATAATATAATATTTTACTTATATTTTAAATTTATAAAAAAAATATTTGTCGTAATATTATAAATTTAAAAATATTATAAATTTAAATATAAAAATAAATCAATAATAATTGATTTAAGCTAAGAAAAGATTTTTATAATATATATAAATATATTATAAATATATAAATATATAAATATATAAATATATAAATATATAAATATATAAATATATAAATATATAAATATATAAATATATAAATATATAAATATTTCTATTGCAAAATTTCTATTAACTATATCATCTTAACTTGAGTTTCTCGCAGTGTAAGCCTATTACACAGCTTTAATGCAGTCACTTGTGTTTGTGCTTTAATTATGTGTATAAATGCTAGTGTGTGTGTGTGTGTGTGTGTGTATTGAATTGAAGGTGCATTAACTCAGCCTCAGTCTGGCTTTAAGTTTGCTTTTGGTGGCCATGCATCAGGCTTATCTCCGGTCCGGCAGCAGAAACTGTCGCACAAATCTCGGACCATTTACCAAAGTCAGTTGGCTCTGTTCACAGGCAGCCCACACACACTCTCTCTCTCTCTCTCTCTTTTAGTGTGTGTTTGTGTAGAAATATATGTTCGATATTTAACAGCTTCCAGTTGAACGAGTTCGGGCCATATGCAAAGAGGCAAAGTGTGCGCCAACTGCCTGTTGGCTTAAATTTAGCTTTGCCGTTGGCAAGTTTGCTCAGCGCTTTGTTCGAGCACATCAACTTGCCGCAATATATATATGTATATATATATAAATGTCTCTCTCTCTCTCTGTGTGTGTGTGTGCAAAACAAACGTTCGGTACAAATAGCTAGCTGGCACTGTAAAAATCCAGTCAGGTAAACAAGACGGCGTCGGCGTCGGCGTCGGCGGCAGCCAACAGTGACGTGTAGAAGTAAGCACCTGGCATTTGTGTTGAGCACGTTCGTACCTTATGTGGGATTTAGTTTTAGACTTCATTTTACTGCGCTGTGCTTTTGGTTTCATTTTGCTGCCGCTGCTGCTGCTGCTGCTGCTTCTTTATGCCGTTTTATGATGGCCGCAAAACCGTGCCGTAAAAAGCAGCGAAACAAAGAGAGAGAGTGCAACAGAGAGATAGAGAGAGAGAGAGAATTGTATAGTAAAATAAAGCCATAGACAAGCAGTCCGCCTGTCAGTACTTGAACTAAATACACATTCACCCACACACACACACACACACACCCACACACACACACACAGAGACACTTACATTAACATATAGTTCATACCATAATGCACAACAAGCAGCAGCAGAGGCAGCAGCAGAGGCAGAGGCAGAGGCAACCACATAGACAATGCTGTAATCTAAAAACACAAACGTGCAATTGTGTTGCTGTAAATGTGGCCAAGACTAGAAGTATATGTGTATGTGTGTGTGCTCTCGACAGGAAACGGCGTGGGAATATATTACAAGTTGGCTGCCGTCGCTATTACCAGAAGTATGTCAGTGGCCTGCGGCTGGCGCTGACTGGAGTCAATGGCAGCGACAGCTTAAAGCAAGCTAAATATTTAAACAGGCGCCAAAGCAATATGCAACATAAACAGTAAGGCCAACATGGGTCATGGGCTCTCTGAACCCATAGTGTCCTTCCACTGTGTAGTGGCTCGCTTGGCTCATTTGGCTTGCAGCACAGATCGTTGCAATGCAGTTGGGAAATAAGACGAGGCAGGCAATTAGATGTGCAGCACGAAGAAAACACGCCTCAAGTGCAAAAGCAATGGAGTCGACTCGAGTCGAGTCGAATCCAGTTGGCTAACTTACTCAAATCGAGCCAAGGCACTGTGCGAACGTGTTCAACTTTAAGTCCAATTGCAGTTGGGCCAAAACAAAAAGCAAACTACATAATTCAGCAGAAAATTTTATGTCTTCATCTTGAAGAGTCAGCATGCATGTGTGTGTGCAACTGCAAGAGGAAACATTAGCAAGTCTAGACACCTACGTCATGCGTCATGGCAGAGCCGAAACGTGAGCAGGAAGCGCGCTGATGTAAAAAGCAAGCCAAAAATTGAGACGTCAGGCAGACAAGGACGTGGCAGGACAGCCCGACAGCCCGACTGGCTGACTGGCAGACGGGCTGACAGCCAGACAGGCCACGGCAAAGCCAACGAAAAGTCTCAGCGCGGCAAGTCTCAAAGCTAGCAGGAGGAGCAGCAGGAGCAGCAGGAGGAGCAGGAGGAGCAGCAACTTCCAATGCCAAATGGCAAATGCATTGCGCCCTTTTTCCTTCAGGATGGGCGCACAGCAGAGCCTGCTCGCCTTTGGCTTGTTTAATATGCTGAAAAATACGCGTCTCGACTTCCTGGATTCTTGAGCTGCGCTTTTTTGCTTTTTGTGCCCCGAATTCCTTGACTGGAGGACTTCAGGACTTCTTCTTCTTCTGCGCTGTTGCCCTTTGACACATGTAAGTAAAATGTCGGCTCAGCCACATGCACAGCACACGCATTAGTTGTCATTGCTCCTGCCGCCGGTTCCTGCTCCAGCAGCCAATATCCTGCTGGCTGCTTGAAAATTAACCGATTCTATGCAGCGCAAAAATTATGCGAATATTCAACATTGAACGTTGAACGTAGCTGCAGAGCATTTTTAATTACATCGCATAATTGGAATTCAATATCAGACCGCGTCGGGGTCAACATGCATAGACCGCTTGAAATTAAAATAAACCTCTGGCCATGACCAGAGAGAGGGGTTAGAGCAGAGCAGAGCGATAGTCGCCTCTGAGCGCACCGGAAAATTCTGGGAAATGCACAAGCATGATAAAAATTTTCCAATTACCGATTTTACATATTTCAAAACGCGAACATAAATATTTATAGCGAAAATTTATGAAAACTAAACGTGTGCAAAGATACGCCGCATAGCAAAGCAAAGCGAAAGAGAGCGAGCAAATGGGAGAGAGAGAGAGAGAGAGAGGGAAAGACTAACAGACTCAGGCCATGCGGGCATAAGAGTATTCATTCACATATACATAAACATAGATTGTCTGTACTATGTCAGCTGTAAACATGCACATTTACATACAGTGCACTGAGAGAAATTGGAGTAGGTAAAAAAATGTAAAATATGACTGAGTAGGAATCTTTGTGAGCTAAGACTTTTTGATGATATTAAATAAATAAATAAAAAATGAAAAATAATAAAATATAAATAGTAAATAGTAAAAAATATATAATAAATAAATAATTAAATGAATAAAAATTAAAAATAATAAATAATAAAAAATAAATAATAAATTATAAAAAATATATAATAAAAAAAATAAATAAATAAGAATTAAAAATAGTAAAAAATAGTAAATAGTAAAAAATATATAATAAAAAAAATAAATAAATAAAAATAAAAAATAATAAATAATAAAAAATAAATAATAAATAGTAAAAAATCTATAGAAGTAATAATAAATAAATTAAAAATAAACAAAAAAAAAAATTAATTAAAAATAAATAAATGAAATAAATACAATTAAAAATAAGTAATAAAAAATATGTAAATATATAAATATTAAAATACATTACATTAGTTACTTCATTTTAATTTTATTTATTTATTTTTTTTTTTGCCTTTAGTTATATGATAAATAACAATATAATATAATAAGAAAAATTTTAATAAATTTTAGCACTTTCAGCTTACAATTTTTCTTGCAGTGCATTTATTTATGTACCCACTATTTGCGGTTGGGCTAGATTTAGCGCTTCTTTCAGCAGCAAACTAAAGCAAATACAAAGTAAGCAAAGCTGAATGGTATAGTGTGACAGAGAGAGAGAGAGAGGGAGGGAGAGAAAGAGAGAGAGACACACACAGATACTCTGGCAGGCAACACACCGGCGCTGACTCTTGCATATTTTTGAGGTGATTTGAATTTTTAAGAGCGTTGTAAATTTTTTGATATCCCTGGGGCTATGTGTCAGTGCAGCGCTCTGTCAGCAGGAGGAGGAGCAGCAGCAGCAGTGGCAGCAACTGGGGCACAGATTGTGCCAGCTGCGTGTTTAGCCGTAAACTATGCGCCGGCCAACGCTTGCTTAGCTGGCAAATGGCATCGTTGCAAGCGCTCAGCAGTGCCACACTTTCACTCCGTTGGCCAGCCCACATGCCACTTGACGCCCGGAGTCCTTTAGCATAACTGGGGCTGCCTACTGACATTGACATAAAGCAGTTTCAGTGGAGCTGGCCCCGTTTCGCCTAGCCTAGCCTAGCCTAGCATACTTTCGAGTCGTTTGTAAAGTGAGCTGCGAACTCACTCATGTGCTGTCTGATTCACGCCTACACACACATACGTAGAAAATTGCTTTTTAATTGTTGCAGCGGCCCTCGCACTTGGCGCTGATTTCCCAAAGCTCACACACATACACACACACACACACAAGACTCACTCACTCAGAGCAGGGCGCGCAATTGCCAGCAATTTGTTTTGGCGCTGGCTAAACAAGCTGCCCCCGCACCTTGGCTGCGTTACAAGCGCTAATTAATCTTCGCCAACAGCCCTGCCAGGTGATATGAAGTGCACGCCCAGGGCCACTAAAACCGAACAGACACACACACACACACAGACATACATACAGCAGCACGCCTACCTCGACAGCCGGCTGCGTTGCCTGGCGTATTGTGGCAGCTTATTTCCGTCATTAATTAAATTACGCAAAAATGTTCAAAAGCACATAAATCAGTCGGCGTCATTCGGGACTGCGAGCGCTGCCACTAAAAACTGTTGGCCAGGCCAAGCCAAGCCAAGCCACGTCAAGCCTCGGCAAGTTGTTTTTTTATTTTTTTGTTGTTTTTAGTGCCCTTGCGGGACGACCATAAATATTTATGCGCCACATTGCTACTAGTCGAGTGCCTTCTGCCGCCTTTGATTGCCTTCCAGTCTCCTGCCTCCACCTGCCTCCTCCTGCTGCCGCCAGCTGTTCAGATAAACTCATTTAAATGTTAATGCAGCGGCAAAAGTTGACTTCGGAACGCTTAAGCGACGTTCTAGCATTGCATGCACTTTATTTGCCATTGGGCTTCGTCTTCCTCTTCCACTTCCTCTTCCACTTCTTCTTCTTGGAGTCAATGAACATCCTGGTGGTTGGTGCCACCTCAGCGTTATCCGCTCTATCTCTAGCTCAAGTTGGAACATGTTACATACTTTAATAACTGCAACAATGTGTTTAACCCCTAAGCGGGTGTGCTGCGTCGGGGTGTGGTGCAGTGTGGTGCGGCCAGCATGTTAATTAAGTGGAAAAATGTTTGCACTGCGTGTATTTCCTTTTTTCGTTGCCCATCTGTTTTTCCATACCATTGCAGGGTGTTTTAAGGGTAGCAACTACGGCTACAGCTACGGCTACGGCTACGGCTACGGTTGCTATACATTTGATGTTTCTAGCGTTATGAAATATCATAAATAATTGAATCAGGCACAACTCGAAAGTTTTCTGAAATCATAATTATATCTACGCAGATGTCTACGAAAGCCAACAGAAATGTCAAAGGCACGACACAAATCTGAACAAGAGACTACAAAAAGTTGTTAACAATTATTGTGGAAATTCTGTGGAACACTTGGTTAGCGATTATTGCATTTACCATGTTTACAAAGTGTTTCTGATGAATGTGTAATGAATTAGAAATGTGTATGATGTAATGTAGGGAATAAAATAAAGAATAAATAATTTAATTGGAAGTTGAAACTTTTATGCAATAAAATTTGGGATAAGATTGCTCTAGAGAGAGTATATGAATATCTTAATTCTTTATAGAGCGAAATTAAATTAAATTAAAATATATGTATATTTAATGTATGTTTACAATTCCAATATGAGCTTAAATATACAAAAATTATATATATAAAGCTACTTTTTGTATGAATGAAAATGGGCTAAAAAAATAACCTGAAATATTTTATAGAAAATATCAAAAAATAAATAAGTTCTTAATACAACTTTTTTTTATTAAAAAAAAAAAAAAAAAAAAATAACCTGAAATATTTTATAGAAAATATAAAAAAATAAATAAGTTCTTAATACAACTTTTATTCTATTTCTTCTAAGTATTCCCTCTACATATTTCTTCCAAGTATTTCCACTTTCTTCTAAGGATTTCTTCCACTTATTTCATTTACGTAATTCCTCTACGTCTTTAATGCTTAGCTGATCGATCACACGCTCTGCTTCACTTCGTTGCGCTGACCCCCACCAGGCCTGGACGACTGAAGAAATGCTGCAGCTGCTGCCTTTTATATACGTAAAGCCACTTTTACTCAAGCACTGTCTCTCTCTCTCAAATGTGAAGCCCGACGGCAGGTGGCGTTCATTGCAGTTGACCTTCCAGTGAGCAATGGGAACGCTCTCTGCTGCTGCGAGCATTCTAGCTTCGTTTTACACATACACATACCAAAAGAGAGCTGCTGCCTACACATAGACAACTCTAATGATCTTTTGCTCTTTTTCTCTCCTTGCTTTTACTTTTACTCAAGCACTGCAGTGCATAGTCTCTCTCAAATGTGAAGCCCGACGGCAGGTGGCGCTCGTTGCAGTTGACATTCAAGTGAGCACTTACTACTATAACTATAAGTCTTACTACTATAACTATACTAAGTCTTACTACTACAACTATAAGTCCTACTACTATAACCATTACTTCTACTACTATAACTTTAAGTCTTACTACTATAACTATAAGTCTTACTACTATAACTATAAGTCCTACTACTATAACTATAGGTCTTACTACTATAACTATAAGTCCTACTACTATAACCATTACTTCTACTACTACAACTATAAGTCTGCTGCGCTTTATATATGCCCACTATTACTCAAGCACTGTCTCTCTCGTTGTAGTCGAGCTCTCTTTCGCTGTGAGCATTCTAGCTTCGTTTTACCTGCTACACACACATACACACACACTTCTTCTCCCCTTGCTTTTACTTTTACTCAAGTACGGTCTCTCTCAAATGTTGAAAGACGCGAAGAATTATTGAAATATCAGTTCTCCGAAGGGTTCAGGGGATTTCCTAGTCGAGCAGTCTCGACTAGAGCTTTCTTACTTGTTTTCAATATTTTATTTACAGTACAGTTTTAATGCATAATAAACGTAAAACCTTAAAGGGTTTTTAGTTACAAGTAAAAATAAATTTGAGGTACAAGATATAAAGTATATATTCTCCTCTTTATAATAAAAAAAAAAAAAAAAATAATAATAATAAGAAGAAGCAAGCTAAAATTAACCAGTTATTCTACTTCCTATGCTTACCCTAGCCCAGCTCTGCTTTAGTCACTTGAATAGGCCATAGTTTAGCTATTTTGCCAGGCCATTGGTCAGGCCATTGCTCTGTGTGGCTTTTATTTAGTTTATAACACATTTGCGCATCATAATAACCCACATTCGTTGGCATAAGGAAAGACATTTCGTGAGTAAGCTGACAGCCATTAACCTGTTAATGTTGCAATTATGCGGCAGAAATTATGTTGCTATTTGTTTCCCTACTCTCTTTTCTTTTTTGTTTTTTTTTTTGCTTTGCAAGAATGATGTGAGGCAACGAGGCGGCAGTAACAGCCATAAATAAGGCACATTATTAAAGTTGGCAAGACTGAAACAGTGAAGCACTGCATAATGATAGCCGGGCAGGACGAGCTAAACGTGCACCTGGCTAACAAAGTAACTCAACTGAAAGAGGTAAGACATTGTCTGCCTTGTGTATGTGTGTGCGTGTGATGGAGAGTGTGGCAAACAAGCTGGCAACGTAAACACAAGTCTGGCAGCAACTGGCAATTTTAATTACCCACATTGTAGTTGCGTTACTTGAATGTAAATCGAGTTACAAGTGCAAGTTAAAAGGATAACAGAAACTCAACTTGAAGCTCGCTCTCTCCCTCTGTGTGTGTTTTACAACTACATATATATAATGTATTGTAGCTCGTTTTGTTAAGAAGTTCTGATCTAATTAGCGCAAATGCCTGATGGCTGCCAACAAAAGACATCACAGATTGCGGAGTCTCAGAGCTCATCACATTTGCCTTGAATTTTGAGATTTTCATGGGATTGCATTGCCTTGCTATTTGTTATCTGTGGCCATGTTGCATGTTGTCCGATTTATTTTAGAAAAATCCTTAAAAAACAGTTGATAGATGATTAGATGAGCAATGATAATCAATATTTCCATAAGCTTACTGGTCTTCAGTCTTTGGCATTGGTGTACCTTCCGTTGAGTCTCGTAGCATTCAGCTTTTGTCAGGCAGCTGCCTTAACTCAAGCTTCAAGTTTTATTTTTGTCACATGAACTAGATGATATGAGCATAGTTTCATTATCATTTAAAAGTCTATTCCTCCTATTTAGCGAGCAAATTATGCTCAATATGTACACAGAGATGTACCATACTTAGAGATGAACTATACTTAGAGTGTCATAGCATTCAGCTTTTGTCATGGAGCTGCCTTAGCTAAAGTTTCAAGTTTTGTCTTTGTCACATTTACCAGATGATATGAGCATCGTTTCATTATCATTTATAAGTCTATTTCTTCTACTTAGCGAGCAAATTATGATAAATAATTCCACAGAGATGTACCAAACTTATAGATGTACTATACTTAGAGTGCCATAGCATTCAGCTTTTGTCATGCAGCTGCCTTAACTCAAGTTTCAAGTTTAGTAGAAATAGTTATCGAAATCGATAAATGGTTATCGAACTCGATTTGTTGATAAACTGATGGCTAGATGTGATCAATATTTCCACTAGTTTCATGGACGAGGCTAAGGTGTGTCAGCAAATGATTTTCTTTAGAGGCGCCTTATTTATAATAATATTTGGACTTTTTATTATATGTTGTCTGTGTGTGTGTGTGTGTGTGTCCAGGACTTTGCCCTATGTGGCCATAAATCATGTAGCTTGTTTGCTCGCCAAGCATAAAACTTGTCTGGGCTCTTCGTTTACTCATTAGATTTGGCCATTTTTGTCCTTTTGTCACCTTCATAGGGCCAGGCATGAAACATAGCACATAATAATATGCTTATTTCAAGATACACCTTTTGTGTCAACTGCAGAAATGAATGTTGTCTCCCTCTCACGCTCACTCTCCCTCTCTCTCTCTCTCTCTTTCTGGCTTTGTCTCGTTGCGTTGTCAGCAATCCTTGTGGAGCCACGAGAGCAGCAACAACAATGCTTCTGGCGCTATCGTGCCAAACGGCGTTGATTGGCAGCAGGTCGCGTGTGATGGGTGGCTAAGGTGGTTGGGCGATTGGGTGGTAGCTAGCCTGTTATTTTCTTAATTTTCAACACGTTTGCTTCTTTTCGACTTGATTATCCTTTTGGTGCTTGTGCGCCTGCCAAAACGAACTGGCACAAGACGCGCCACCAAACGAATTGCCACACACAAAGGCGTATCTATTTCGTGACAAAAGGCAACTTTACCCACTGCATGTGTGTGCGTGTGTGTGCGTGTGTGTGACTGACTGGGCTGCGGCTTTGTTGCCTACTTTTGAAGCAGCCTACATGTATTTACACCTGAAAGTATGCTAACGTCTTGCAGCACGCACGCAACGCGCCTCGCCCCTCCACACAACCCAGCTATCCACCTATACACGCACCTAGCCACCCACACACACACACACACACACACACAGCCCGCTGGGCTCTTGTTTCACTTCCAGGTATGCGCATAACTTTGCACCTCGATCAAATATCTGCCGACGACTGCCCACCAGGGATGCGCAATAACAGTCAGAGCAGCCAGTCTGCAGTCACGAACGACTCCAGCATTGAGTTGATAGAAAACAAACCTAAGCAACATTTAGAGAAGATGAATATAAGAAGAAGACGTGTATATATAATATGTAAAATATTAAATATGTATTAAAAAAATAAAAAATATGTAGAATATTACATATTATTAATACATTAACATTTAAAATAAAAAAAAATAGTAAATAATATTAAATATATATAAAAATATAAAATAAAATAAATAATAATAAATAATTAATGATAAAAAAAAATATGTAAGATATGAAATATATATTAATAATTAATATAAAATATTAAATATATATTAGAATATCAAATATATGTAGAATATTGAATATATATCAATAATTAATATATATTAATAATTAATTAATAATAATAAAATAAAAAATATGTAAAATATTGAATATATATTAATAATTAATAAAAAATATTAAATAATATTAAATATACATATATTTAAAAAATATAATAAAAAATAATAATTATAAACAATAGTAAATAATTAATAATAAAAAATATGTAAAATATGGAATAAATATTAATAATTAATAAAAAATATTAAATATATATTAATAATTAACAAAAAATATTAAATAATAAATATATATTAAAAATTATAATAACAATAATAAATAATACTAAATAATTAATAATAAAAATATAAAACATACGTTAAATATTAAATATTGATTAATAATTTATAAACAATATTAATAATTGAAAAAAATATTAAATAATACTAAATAATTAATAATAAAAAAATAAAAAATATATTAAATATTAAATATTGATTAATAATTTATAAACAATATTAATAGTTAAACAAAAACATATTCAATAATATTAAATATATACTTAAAAAAAAAATAATATTTAGTATGAATTAATTTAATTAAATAATTTTTAATATATACATACATATCTATATTTTATTTTTTATACACTCAAAATAACTTTCATAAATAATAAATAATAAATTTACAAATTCTATTCTAAATAATTTATTGTTATTCCTTTTCTCTACCATTGACTCTATTCCATTCTCTATTTAAGCAGCATTTGAGCCCTATCAGAGTCTCGCCCTGGCTGCCATCTCTACTGCTCGATTCGAACAAATGTTTTCTATGTATTTTTGGCAAAGGCAAAGTTGAGCTTCAGCCGTGTGCGTGCTGTCGTCTTATGACAGAAGTTGTTCGGCCAGCGACAGTCGCCCAACTTAAAGATTTACTACATTTTTGTGGTTAACTTGAATCGACAGCAGTTGCCGTGACAGCAGCAACAGCAGCAGCAGCAGCAGCTTCCTTGGCAGCAGCAGCTCACGCTCAGCCAATTTAGTTTCAACGACGCGTGGCCTAAATTGTTTTAAATTACAAGGCGGCCATTAAAGTGAGGCCGTTAATCCTGCGGGCAGGCGCACATAACTATGCTGCTCACACACACACACGCACATCCACTAATACATATAGACATATATATATATATATGGTTACATATGTACACGCCGTCAGGTATTTCCGGCAGCTCATTTCCGTTTCACCTCAATTGGGTAAACGTAAACCAGAAAAAAAAAACCTAAACTAAAGCAAAGCTGCAAAACCAAGCAAAAATAAATATGGAAAAAAAAAACATAGAAATAAAGAAAAGAAAATAACACAAAGGGTGCCCGAAGTGAAGCCCACATGCAATGCCATAACTAGACGCAGCAGGTTTTTCCTGACTCCACGAAGGGTGCATAAATTAGGGCTAAGCCAAAGCGACGCGACGCGACGCGACATGACGAGCTGCAGTTGACCGTAGACGGCGACACAGACACAGATACAGATACAGATACAGCGCCGGCTGAGCTTTGTGGGCAATGTTGAGGCCAGCCGCAGCAGACGACGACAAGACAAGCGCCCCTTTCTGGCCAAGGGTTCCGTCTACGTCTCCGGCGAGCACTTGTGCAACACCTCAGCATTTATTTATGGCAGAGAATTTAAATTTCAAAGCACACATACTGCATACTTGCAGCCATTTGGGGGTCGTCGTACACCCCTCAAATTAGCGCACTTCCCCTTGGCTTTCTATGTGTTTACCTTTTATGATTGCTAGCCCGGCTGTTGTTTGCTGCAGACTTTATATTTTTTGGCAACCTACCCCCTCAACGTCCACAGGCGGCATAAGTGTGGCAAATTGCACACACACACACACACACGCACACACATAGTAACACAGAGTAACAGCAAAAGGAAATTTGGCCGAAATTGCGCGGTAATTGCAGCCGCTAAATTTCACTTTTGTTTCGCCAGCCGCACACTCTGAGCTGTGTGTGTGTGTGTGTGGCAATTGCCGTGGCTACAGCTACGACCATGCCGCAGCCCAGCAGAAATTGAGCGGTAACAAAAAAAGAGAAAAAACAAGAAGAGAATTATGCGGCAACAGAGCGTGTCGAGCGAGGGCGCCCACTGCCGTTCCCTGCTCCGCATGGCCGGCAGTTTTCATTTTTAAATTGGCGGTTTTATGTGCAATCGTATGTGTGTGTGGGCATGACTAACACACACACATACAGCCACACACACACATCGTGCGCTGGCTGCGCGCATTAGCAAATTTTTATTGCATACTTTTGAGCGCAATTGCAATTTAATGCGCCCAACCACCACCACCACCACCACCACCACCACCACCACCACCACATGTTCCACATGCGGCTTTTATGCTCCACGCATAATTTAAGCATCGCCAAGCCAAGCCGCATGCAAAACGCTCGCCGAGATTTATACATTTTCATATATTCGACCACATTTGACATGCGAATTGTACTCGAATTTGTGCTTTTATTTTATTCAGTTCGCTGATATATTTTAAACGAGTCGCACATTAGACACGTGTCTTCCTGACATTTCCTGTCTGTGGCTGGATATGGCATAATATGCCCAGGCTGTTGGCATTTTATTGCACTTGCTTTGTGTCTTCATTTGTGGAACAATTCGTGTTTGAATTGCTCAACAGCAAATACCTTGTAAACATTTGCTTGGCATAAAGGTTGTTTGATGAGTTTCAGCAAAGTGCAATTGAGGGGGGAGAGAGACCGAGAGAGTGAGAGAGGGAGAGATGAGGCTCAACAAAGTACATAACTGAGATTTACCTATGATTATGATGTTGATTATGATAATTTAAGCATAGGTTGATCCAAGGAGAGAATTTTACAGACTCTGCGATCTACGTAGAATACTTTTTATGAGCACACAAAGTGGTTACTCCGTATGGCTATAATAAATCAAAAATAAAAATAATACTTTTTATGAAAAACCTCGTATGGCTTTAACAAATAAATAGAAAAATAAAAATTTTTTATGCTCGACAATTTATATGGATTTATCGAACAAGTTTTGCGGCCTTAGCATGAACGGACTTTTTTATTTATTATATTTTTTATTATAAAAAAAAAAAAAAACTGGTAGTCCTCACAAATAACGAAGGCTTGGTCCTAATTTTATATTTTATAATTGTGTTGTTAAAGTAATATTTTGAATATATTGTTTCCACACTGAATAAACTAAAATACCAAAAAAAAAAATAAAAAATAAAAAATAAATAAATAAATAATAAATAAAAATAAAAATAAATAGAAAAAAAGAAAACTTTTTATGCTCGACAATTTATATGGATTTATCGAACAAGTTTTGCGGCCTTAGCATGAACGGACTTTTTTATTTATTATATTTTTTTTATTATACAAAAGTTTTTACATTCTGTCGTCCACTTATATGAATTAAAAATATCAAATTTAATACAAATTTATATTCATTATATTATTTATTATTCAAATGAGATGAAGATGAATTTATGTTAATTATGTATTATATCTAAATAAATAATTTTTTATTATATACATTTATATTAATTATAATATTATTGTATTATGATATTAAAATAAACAAATTTCTTTCTTGCTTCACACTCACACTTAGTAGAATTTTCATTATACATTTATTCAATTGTTCATCTCCTAAATTAAAATATATTTTACCTTCTTTCAGCTTTTCAATTATCACTCTACAGTCTAGACAACTCTTCTCTCTTTCTACAGGGTATTCACACGATCTCGTGCCTGCCAGTTGGCGTGTGGAAATGCCCTTGAGATGTGTTTGTTTATCATAAACTGTCTCTCCCTCTCTCGCTCTCCCTCTCTCTATCTCTCTCTCACTCTCTCCCATTGTGACTGCTTGTGCTGTCATATAAATTAAACCATAAATCGAGTGCATAATTCTGGCATTGATTTCGGCTGTTTGCGTGTCAATTTTTTTTTTTTTGCCATTGTGCCATCACGCTGCGTATACGTAATATGTAACTGGCGCTTGAAGCAGTGCTGCAGCAAGACAAAGACAAAGACAAAGCCTCGTTTGCTTATGAAGCTTGTGGTCATAACTCTGTTAGCTTCGTTTGCTGTCTGCCTTTTTGCATTTATGCCTCTTTATTTATAGTAGGTGTGTGTGTGTGCGTGTGTGTGTGTGCGTGTGTGTGTGGAATGCTGTCGTGTGGGTGCGTAGCAGATCCTTTTGTTTCACGTTTATTATTTATAATAAATGACTTCACATACCAAGCAGTCGCAGCAGTCACAGTCAATCCACCACCCACCACGCCCACTGCCCATCGCCCACCTTTCATTTATTATTTAATAATATTATTGAGCGTGCCGGCCTTTTGTCTGCGACTCGCTATTGTTGTTGCCCGTGAGGGGATGGTACATACATACATACATACATACATATGTATGTGTATACGCTTTATCGCTATCTATTTGGAAACGGGTCAATCGATTTTGTACGCCTGATCCTTTGAAGGCGTTTCGTTATATGAACACACAGGGCTAGAAATTCTTGAATAGGCAAGCAATAATTAGAAATTGGTTCGCTTGTTTGTTTATATTGAAGCACAGACATACATACATACATACATACATATATTTTGCTAGAGTCTTGTGTATGATTGCTTTGTTAAGGGCTGGCATTGTGTGTCGCTTAAATGATGTGTTAATATCGTGGCCCACATATGCGAGAAGTTTAGTTGTTCATTTCTATGCATGACCAGACTTGGCCAGCAGCCCAGCCCAGGCTGCACTTAATGCAATTATTCGCAGAGGGAGGGAGAGGGGTCCAGCAGCAGCAAAATTCCACGACTGACAATAAACCAATTTAACTTTTGCAATATGCTTGGAATTACCCACCCAAATTCAACCCCAGTGAACGTTGGCTTATGGCTTATGGTCAAAATAGTTTGACGTCCATGCATTCACAATGGACAGGGGCGAGGGTTGCTAGCCGAAAGTATTTATTTATGTGACTGCCTGACCCCCCGCCACTCCCGCAACTGGCACTCGAGAGCATTTTGAGTGACTTTCCAACCACCCGGACTAGCGCGGGGTCAATTGTTGGCGTGTTTTATGCTATTACTGGCAACAGTTAGAGCCAAGCAGCTCGCATGTTTGGCAACAGCTCGAATTGCCTCTGGCCATGATATGTATGGTCAAATATTAGCAGATAATTGAATTAAGTGTAAATAAGTGAGGTGTGCGTGTGTGTGTGTGTTTGCCTGTTAGCTAATCTGAAGTGTTATTTACTTTGGTAACTGCTTTAAAGCAGTTTATCGCTTATACTTAAAGCTTCAAGTTGTTTGCCTCGATAAACTATTTAATGCCCATATATATATATACATATATGTATAAATATTCAATATTTAATTAAAAATACACACACACACACACACTCATGCACACTCACACAGTTGCTGTCGCTCTTGGCAGACCTTTGCCCTGGCCGCAACGGCCGTGTTCAGTTAATTAAATCAAGCGACATGTGTTTAAAATAAATGAAATAAATAAATGAACAATATATTACATTATTTTTAATAGGTGCACGCTCTCGCCCAGCTTAAGTGCCAACCGCACACACATGCATACACACATACATACATGTATGTAAATTAAGAATTTCAATAAGTTGCATTCAAATTGCAATTCAACCGCAATTTAAAGACTTGTGAAGCTGCGCAACTTAAACAGAAGGCGAGAAATATTTTAAATATATTGCATTTGTGTGTAAAAATTAAATAATTATATTCATTAAAAAATTTATAAATGCGCTATAAGGCTTAGAACAAAAGCTGCAATAAAAAAAAAATAAAATAAAAAAAAATAATAATAAAAATAATTATTAAAATATTCTCTCTTCAGCTAATATATCTAGTCTAGTTAAAAATAAAAATAAATAAATTAATTAAATAAAATAATTAATTAAAATAAAATAAATAATTCAAATAGTCTCTCTTTAGCTAATATATTTAGTCTAGTTAAAAAATAAAAATAAATAAATGAATTAAATAAATAATAAATATATTCTCTCTTTAGCTAATATGTATATCTAGTGTAGTTAATAAATAAAAAATAAATAAATAAAATAAAATAAAATAAACAGCTAAAAAGCTTTAGCTAATATATCTAGTCTAGTTAAAAAAAAAAAAAAAAAAAAAAAAAGAAATAAAAAAATTAAATAAAATTAAATAGATAATCAAAATAAATAGATAATCAAAATAAATAGATAATCAAAATATTAGGTACTATATCGAGTCTAGCTAAAAAATAAAAATAAAAAAGAAAATAAATAAAATGAAAAAAATTATTCAAATATTCTCTTTAGCTTATATGTATATCTAGTCTAGTTAAAAAATGAAAAAATAAATAAATGAAATAAAATTAAATAAATAATTAATATATTCTCTCTTCAGCTAATATATCTAGTTTAGTTAAAAAAAAAAATTAAATTAAATAAAATAAATAATTAAAATAGTCTCTCTTTAGCTAATATATCCCTCTAGTTAATAAAAAATAAATAAATAAATAAATTAAATAAAATTAAATAAATAATTCCAATATTCTCTCTTTAGCTAATATATCTATCCTATTTATATATACATATATGCCTGCATAAAAATCATGCATGTATATTATTTGTAGATCTAGAATATATACTATACATATATATCTCTCACTCTCTCTCTCTCTCTCTCTCTCTCACTCTCTCTCCCACTACTTAAGCTCCTCAGCTAACAATTGCTTTGCTTTTCTTTTGCCAAGCTGACAGCTTCACTCTGTTAGCAGATCTCAGATATATTTACACTTACACTATACAGCACACACACACACACACACACACACATACACATAACAAGCCCCAACTACACTGCTCAAAAAAACGTGCATAATAAAATTTAGTGGCTGAAACATTTTTGGTTTAATTAATTTGTAGTCATTAACTGGAGCCGCCTACAAATGCGTGGCGACAAGCCCCGGACTCCTGCTGTGTGTTGTCATTTTGTTAGTAGGTGTCAATACATGCAAACACACATACACACAAACACACATCAGCAAAGATAGAGAGAGAGAGAGATTGAGTAAGTGTATGTATTACAAGCGCTGCGGTGCACCAAAATGTATGCCACATGTGATGCTAAGCAGCAGACACAAGTATGTGTGTCTGTGTGTGTGTGTGTGTGTGTGTGTATGAAGATATATTACATTTTGCGGCCAACGCATCTGTGGTTCTACGCGCCTGTGTGTGTGTGTGCAGCTGACAAGTATTTGTACTTGTGGCTTTCGACTGTT
Organism: Drosophila aldrichi; assembly: GCA_035045965.1. Classification (NCBI taxonomy): domain Eukaryota; kingdom Metazoa; phylum Arthropoda; class Insecta; order Diptera; family Drosophilidae; genus Drosophila; species Drosophila aldrichi. Next base: position 3,274,309 of record JAWNOM010000161.1, read on the forward strand.
TGGCCAAAACGTTGAGACATAAGTTGAATTATGGCATTTGCCACTTGCCGAGGCAGAGGCAGAGGCAGAGGCCAGAGTCAGAGGCAGCTGCATCTACAGCTCCAACTCCAACAGCTGCAGCTGCCTAATGAACTTGTTATGCGCCACGCAGCTGATGCCCTACAGAATTTGGGTCAACAATGCCTGTAAATTATGGCTTAAACCGAATTTGGGGCGTGTCGAGGCTAAATCTCATAAAAATGAGCAACAGGCCAGGCCAACCAAGGCCCGGCCCGTTTGTATTGATTTTTAGGTGTTCCGTTTGTCGTCATCGTGTGACAATTTGTCAGCTTTTGTTAAATTTCTGTTGCCTACTTTAAGGCGCAGCCCATAAATTTGCCCCATGTGTGTGTGTGTGTGAGTGTGTGTGCACATCAGCAAATACCTGACTCGAGATTATTTGTCGTTTTGTGTTGTTGTTGATTTTGATGTGGGCTACACGTGTGTGTGCATGTGTGTGTGTGTGCCTTGGCTTTGCCCTGAAATTGTTTTTCTGCACATCAACTTTATTATGCCTTAATAATTGATGCTGCGGCGGCGTCGACTGCGGCATCGACTGAGCCCAGAGCTCCATCAATTCAATTGCTGATGAATTTCAGTTGACTGACTGCCTGACTAGATAGACAATGGCGCCCCCACCCGCCCCCACACAAAATATTGCCGCCTAATTGTGAGGCTAGAGCTCAGGCGTTGGCCGGGTAAATTAGCCAGCTAGTCGCACAGTTGGTCTGCCCACATAGTTACCTGGCGCCGAAGTTTGTTGGCCAAAAGTTTTGGGCGTTTTGGCCTTTGTAAACTGGCCAGCCCCGCTAAATGCCCCAAATTCTTTAAGTTTACAAGCAAAACATTTGTGCGCAGTTTTCAGTTTTCTTGCCCGCTTTTTATTTCTTTTGGGGCTTGCGTGCGTGCCCGAAATGAGGCAAGTTTTTTTTTCTATTTTTTTTTTTATTTTCTTTTTTTGTGTATTTTTTACACCCTTTTTTCGGCAGCATTTTCTTTTCTTTTCAGCTTTTTTCTATTTACGCAACGGCCGCAAGTTTGGCCTGGCATTCGGTTTGCCGGCCATGGCCAGCGGGCAGGCGGGGCAACCCCTGCTAATATTCGCCATTAAACTTTTGCTTGTTTTTCTTTAATTAACAACACAAACATCTGATATGCTACTTTCTACTTTGCTTCGCTATTCGCCTTTATTCTTGTCCGTTTTTTATTTTGTTTTCTTCCTCCCCCATTTTTTGTTGCTTACTTTAGCCATTGCATACCTTTATTAAGTTTCGTGTTATTTTTACTCTTTTTGCGGGTCCCGGCTGAAACTTTGGTGCTTCAAATTTGTACCATCGCCGTTTTCCTTTATGCTGACCAAGGCAAAGGGTTGACCCCTCCCTCGCCTGCCTGCTCCTACGCCTCTGTTTACATAACGTCCGCGCCCACAAAAACCACCTTGAAATGATGGCGCTTTGTCTTTGATTTGATTGCATTAATTGTTTAAATGGCTGCGGTTTGCTCGGTTTCGATAAGGTCTTTGCACCCTCTCTGAGCCCTTTGAGCTGGCTAAATCTTTAATGCATTGTACAAACAGTTTCGAGGATTAAATGCTCATAATAGACAATGCCATTAGATTTAATAAGTAATTTCAACTCTAAATACTAAGATAATATTATTATTAGGTATAAAAATTTATTTTAAACAAATTCAATGCAATTTTCGATTAGCGCTTGAGTGAAGCAAATTAATTATGTTTAGCTATTCTCGGAACAATGCTAACTTTTTTAATATATTAAACAAAAATACAAATATTTAGCAGCCTAAAATAATTAGTTCTGTGAAGCGTGGGTCAGTCTGTTGTGAATGTAAATCAGGGAGATTCTTGAGAATAGCCAACTGCGCTGATACCTTTTTATAATTGCTTAATAATAATTAATAAATCAATGAGCTAGAGTCTGTCTAATTGACAAAAGCTTTAAGATAGAAAGTTAGCAAAAATAATAAATATAGCAAAATTAAATTTTAAATAAATATATTATACAGTCTACATTTACATATACATGTCTATAGACTTATTAAAAATATACAAATAAAAATATATTTACTCTTTTTTTTTTGGCTTTATTATATACACATAAATTGTAAAGAATATATAATAAATAAATTATATTCTTTATTAAATATTAAATTATTTATTAGATAATATATATTAAATAATACTATACAATATTTATATATAAAATATAACATAGCTAGCTGACAGTATATGATAAATGATTTTTATATGTATTTCTACATTTACTGCAGCTGCTTTTTATCCGCGCTGGACTTTACTCCACGAGCTTCGGCTCAAGACTGACCCTGCGCTGTTAAATTGCAATGATCGCAAGCGTAACAATACACAAATACATCAATACACACTAACGCACTCTCGCACTCTCGCACCCACACTCTCCTGTCACGCGCCAATCAAATACCTAAGCTCTACGCTGCTAACATTTCACACAGAGAGCGAGCGCAAGAAAGAAAGAGATAGTCTGATCATGCTCTCCGCATAGCTACGTTCGTTGTCGTTGAGAGGCAACCGAACACAATGCTAGAGAGAGTAAGCGAGCTGATGCTTTCGTTATGAAGCGTCTACACATACAGCGCTCTTAATTCTAAATATTCACAACACATTTTTCTCTCACCCCACAAAGTAGATAAATGTGAAGCGCACACAACAAAGCGCATTAATTTGGCGACACATTTGGCAATGCAAAGAGCGTTGCATATAAATGGGAATATGAATGCAGTTATAGTTCATAATTTGAATTAAATATTTTGCAACATATTTTGTTATTGCGCTGGGCCAACAACGAGGCCCCAGAGCGCTGGAAACACAGCTGCGAGCGAGAATAACAGCAATTAGGATTGGGGGCGGAGGGGCTGAAGTTAGATGGTCAGCAGAAAAAAATCGTAGTGTGTGTGTGTGTGTGGCAGCAAACATGCCACAACTGTCATAATGCCACATGAGTGTTAACATAAAAATTAAAAACTTTTTGGCGCGCACAACTTTTTATTTACTGCATGGCAAATGAACTAAGCGACAAAGCAGCTGCAGCAGGAGCACGAACAGGAGCAGGAGCAGCAGCTGCAGTCATTCAACGAGCAGCAAACTTTTGCAGCGCACTGTAAGCAGATGGTATGTGGCGCTAGCTGGCGGACAGTGTTTATTGTGTGGGTAAATTAAAGCGGATTACTTAATGCGAGCTGCATTTTTGATGCACCTCTGTGTAATGCTCATGTTTGATTTACCTAAATGACTTTTAATTATTCAGCAGTCAAATGTGGGCCACACACACACACACACAGAGAGTGGCTTATTGGGCTGCAAATCTGGCTGGGCATAAGCCCACTTTAAGTCTATAAAAACAGCACTTGAAAACTAATTAAACACTAATAGCAAACAACAAAAAGCTGCGCAAAGGCAGTTCAAGTGGCGGAAATGCCAGCGAGTCGGACAGCAGCAGCAGCCTGCAATTAAACCAAACAAAACAAAAGTACAAAAAAAAGTAAAGGAAAATAGAAAGAAAAGCTGCGCAAAACTTTTTAATTTCACCCGAGCCAAGCTGAGGAAACACAGGCTGCTGGGCGCGAATGAGTCTATAAGTTGGAGTCGATTGCGAGGCAGCCAGCCAGCGTCTTGCCGGGGAAATAAAACAATGATGGCCAAACAAAAGCAATACGAGCTAAGCACGAGTATCGGGTGCCAAATGGCCAAATGGCGAAAGGATAACAGACGGCGGAAGTGAAACGAAATGGCAAATCAATGGATGGCTGCGACAGCAGACGTGGGACGAACCCCGACCCCGCCGCCCACCGTCCAACAACAAAAGCAAATCCGCTTAAAGTCAAAATTATTCCTCAACCAAAAAAAGAAAAACTCTGAAGAAAAGAAAGGCAAACGGAACGAACCCTTGTGCATGTGTACAAAACTGGCTAAGCGGCTGTTGTGCTGGCCAAAAGTTCTGGCCGAGACGCGGCTGTTTAAGCCCTAAGCTGTTGACTTATTTACCAGGCTTCGATTTGCTTTCGCTTTGGCCGCCCATTGTTGTGCCCCGATTTGTTGCCACGGCTTAGCTGCTCAACAATTTTCGCTTAGCCCGATTGCGTGAAACAGATAAGCGAATCGCCGCAGTAGATAAATTAACAGCAACGGGGAAACACTCACTTAAAGCTGAAGTAGGAAGATGGTGCTTGACTTACCTTTGTGATGCCGCAGGTGATGGCCAACAGCTGCTGCTGCGCCCGTGCAACAAGGCGGCTCGTAATATAAATTCCAAGTGTTCTCATAATCCGCCCGAGCGTAATCCACATAAATTATTTGGGCGGCAAGCGCGAGCAGCCAAGCGCCGAGCAGGCTCTGCCGCAACCTGGCCATCTTTCTGGTTCTCGCTTTCGATGGCTATAAGCTAAAGCGTCGGCACTTCTCACACACACACAGAGAGAGATCGGAGGCAGCAGCTGGTATTCACGCTCAACAGCAACAAGAACAACAACAACAACTAAAACGATGCGAGCACACGCAGTGGAGCATTGAGCCAGGGAGCATCGACAACTGATCTCGACTAGATTCGAATTGTTTTGAATGTATTCACATGTTCGCCGCGATGAGCGCGAATTCCGGATTCGGATCACAAATGCGAGCGTGTGTATGTGTGTCTGTGTGAGTGTATGGGTGAAGGACGAACGCACGGCACGAGCTGCGAATACGAACTGAGTGGCCAAAGCACGAGGAACTGTGTTAAATAAACACACACAGCACGACGACAGCGACGACAGCGACGACGACGACGACACGAACTGATGCACGACTCGGTTTCAGCGCTGTTCGGCTATGCCAGACACCTGTGCTGCAAAGAGAGAGAAGAAGAGAGTGAGAGAGAGCGTTATACGAGTGAGTAATTGAGTGAGTTAGTGCGCATGCGCGTGTCATTAAATATCCCTGTATATTTCCCAGTTTTGTTTATGTTTACGAGCCAAGTGTATTGAACTCATTTAGAGCAGCGCTCAGCATGCAACGTGCAATGTGCAACGGGCAACGTGCAACGCTATGCGCTCAACTACAATAACAACACCAAATGCAATCCACACACACACATTTTCAAGGGTAACTGCAGACACATTGAAACTGAAGTGCGGCGGCTGCTGCTGACACCCCCGCAGCTGCATCAGAGAGAGAGAGACGGGTAGACGAGACTGTTGCCAGTTGAGCAGACAGGCTGGGAGTTTGGTGGACATGGCAGACAGGAACCGTTAGCAGCCCAGACCAGCCCAGCCCAGACGCTAACTTCCAGCCCAAACCGGAGCCAGACACAGTTGCACTTAAAGCATTTTCGTGCATTATTATTTATGCATATGCTTGTAATTGCAGTAGAAATACTTTCTGTGTGTGTGTGCCCAGACTCTAGCTAAATGCTTTTTTTCACATTTCTTTCTTTTTTCTCGCTGCGGCTTTGCGTGCTGCCTTGTACAAATTTCAGCACATTTTCAATGCTGCATTTGTGTAGGCTGCAAAAAAAATAAAAAAAGAAAAAACAACAAAAAGGTTCTCTTAAGGCCAGACATAAGTCACTCAGACAGTCACGCAGACGGCCCAAGCTGCAGGGCAGACACTCAGAGACAATTAGACGCTAGCCAGCAGAAGCTTCCTCTCCCGCTCTAGCACTCTATCTATGTGTGTGTGTGTGTGTGTGTTTGAGCAGTTGAGGTATAAGTTCAAAATAATTTTATTCTAGCAGCATGTGCAAAGAATTTTTAGTCAATAACTATAATTGTTGCCTAGTTAATATTCAATGAAGACAATCGAGAAATTAAATTACTTGGAAAAGTTCAATTACCAAGAAAAATTTGTTTAAAAACTTGATAAACTATTTTTTTTTTTTCCGTAAAAGTTTCCAATATATATTTCATATAATTTATTTACTTCAGCTTTTGTTTTAAGAAATTTAATTATTTAAGGAGCCAAATTATTCGTATAGAATTTTTAAATAGTTTTTATTTACTCTGCGAATGCGAGTAGAAAAATATAATAAACATTAAAATAATATATTTAAATAAAAAAAATGTGGCATAATATATAACAAAGATAAGAAATTATAATAATTATTAAAAAATATGTAAGTAAAAAAATTAGCTTTAATAAATTGCACAGATAAGAATACTTTATTAATTTGTAATGTAATATTATTAATTTATACTTTTAATTTTTTAATGTATACTTTATACATTTTTAATGTAATATTATTAATTTATATTTGTTTTTTTTCCGCATTTTTTTTCAGGCAGCAAAAAATCAATTTTTACAATTTTTTAGTGGGTTTATTTGCTGCAGAAAAAAAAAATGTATAAAAAATAAAATAAATTTTACTAGCAAAAGTTAATTTTTTTTTAAATATTTATTTTACACTTTATTTGTAATCTGTTTACAAGTTACACAAAAAAAAAAATAAATAAATAAATAAATAAAATAAATAAATTGAAATTAATTTTACTAGCAAAAATTGTTTTCTAATAATATCTAAATTATTTATACCCATATTTAAATATTTTATGAACTTTAGCAACAAGCAGAATTAATTTCAATAAAGCTTAAACAAAGTCTTCACATTTTTTTTCCTTTCGTCTGCATTAAATGCCAGAATTAAAAATTCTATTTTATTATTAAAGCCACTTTAAAATCGACATTATTTTTTACAGTGCAATAACTATCAGACAGTCCAACAAGTTTCAGCATACTTTTGCTATTTATGGCGCGCTTGGACTTGACTTTGGCATCCAGATCAGACCGAGTCCAGCAACAACAAACTGTCTGTTCAGCTGACCGCAAGTTAACAAAGTTTTGCCATTTGGCTTTTCTGCATTTCGGCTTAAATTTTGTGCATTGGAATTTTTAACCCACTCTATCTCTTTCTCTCTCTCTCTCTCTCTCTCTCTCTTCACTTTGTGTATCTTTGGAAAGGCCAAGACAATTTGCGGCTGCTTTGTGCGACAGCAGCGAAAAGCATAAGGCTTTAATTTGTGTGGCCCAGACATTTGCCAGCACATTCGTGTGGCATGCGGCATGCGGCATGCGGCTCACCCGCACCTGTCCTGTGCACTGGAGCGCACAAAAACAAGCTCAACAATTGCCTTATAAATGCCCTCAAACTTGGACTCAAACGGAATGAGTTTTTGGGCAGCCGTGGAAAAAACTTTGATTAATGTGCGCTTAAAGAGCCGGCAAATACGTGAAGGCAGCAGCCATTGCAAAAGAAAAAACAGGGACAAAACTTTTCATAACTTTAGCACACACACACACAGACACACAGACGAAACAGGAGCAGGAGCAGGAGCAGGAGCTGGAACAGGACAGGCAGACTGACTGTAGACCGCGTGCAGCCGTCGGCTTCTTAGCCAAAGCGCAACAAAAACTTATGCAATCAAGTCAAAGGCGTACAGGAGGCGGCTACAACAGCATAAAACAGGGCCAGGACCAAGGCTGTTGGCACTGCAGCAGTTTCAAGGCGCCGCACAACAATGTCAGCGACGGGCAGCCGAAGGAATCACAGCGAAAAAGCGTTAAAAAATGAATTGTAAAACAAACAGCAAACAAACGAGCAACATTCGCTAAGGGCACGCCCACACACACATACAACAGCAGCAGCACACACACACAGACACACACAGACACAGGCTGCTAGCAGGCAGCCACAAAGTAGCCAGCGACCCGCAGCGACCCGGGTCTGCTCCAGGCGGGTGATATCTGCAACGTCAAAGTCAGCAGACCGCTACAAGCTCACCCGCAGCTACCAGCTCCCTGTCCATCTCCCTCTCCCTCTCCCGCTCAGCTTCAGCGGCATCCCGCGCCCGCGCTGGTTAATAGAAAATGTAATTCGATGCATTTAATGTTGGCAACGCCAAACGCTGCAGGTTGCCCTCGAGCACGATACCCAGTTTCAGGTTCAGGTTGAGCTTCGCCTCCTGCTTTTTTATGAGTTTGCATTTGGCTGCTATTCATCCAGCACCATCGACGTCGTCGTCGTCGTCGTCATCGTCGTTGACGTTGTTGTGTTTGAGTTGCTTACCTAATCCTTGCAAACAAGTTAAAAACGTTGTAAAACAAACAACAAACAAAACGAAATGAGTGGCAACTGACGTCGACGCTGGCGTTGGCCTCGACTGTGGCGCTGCGAACGGCTGGCATGGCGCTCAGATGAGCTGCCCACCCAGCGCTGAGGGTAATCAGGAAATTAGGAGCGAGCGAAAAAAAATGCTGCATACTTTTCGGCGACGCAAGTTTCAGCAAAAGGCAGCAAAGAGAACTAGAGATGATTAGAGATGAGTTTAATTGGAACTGATATTTGTATAACAGAGAGTATAACAGAGTTATAACAGATAGCACTTGTCAGAAAGAGCAGCTAGAGCCCTCTTACGATGTTGTTTTCTTGGAATGTATAAGCGAATATGTTATAAAGATATTCTCAGAAATATGAGCTAATATAGGTAAAGTATAACAGGCAGAGTATAACAGAGAGAGTATAACAGAGCTATAACAGAGAGCACTGTACAGAAAGATCAGCTAGAGCCCTCTTCCGATGTTCTTTACTTGGAATGTATACGTGAATATGTTATAAGGATATTCTCAGAAGAGTATAACAGACAGAGTATAACAGAGCTATAATAGAGAGCACTTGTCAGAAAGAGCAGCTAGAGGACTCCTACGATGTTGTTTACTTGGAATGCTATAAAGATATTCTCAGATATGGGTAGAGTATAACAGACAGAGTATAACAGAGAGAGTATAACATATAGTAAGCAAATCCTCAACCATTATTCAACTACTCAAACTAAACATTATTTTGTTCGCACGCTCACATCTCTAATTTGGTTATTGGTGTTTTTATTTTTTTCTAGTCCGTTAAAAACAGTTTCGATGTTCCTGGTTGGAAATTGTCAGTCGTAAAGCCAGACGCATTGGGCAAATGGAAACGATTTTGACTGACATCGAGTGCCATGAGAAATACAAACAATCATCAGGCAGTCAGCCAGCCAGGCAGTCAGGCAGGCATGCACAACTCCTGCCTTCCGCCCCTTGGCAGTGCCCACCCTCATTTCGGTAACCTCAGCAACCTGCGCCGCGTGCCACAGCAATGACAAGCGGCGCGGCAGCGCTAATAGAAATTAAACGAAAGTGCTGCTGGAGGAGTGGGCGGAGGAGGAGGCGAGTGTGTGTGTGCTGGTTGGAGTGAGTGTACCTGGGTGGTTGCCAGCCAACTGCAAATGCGAGCCACCCTGCAGCGAGCGTGTGAAGGTCGAGCTGGAACGAAGTGCAGCACCAGCAGCAGCAGCAGGAGTCGGCGCAGGAGGAGTGGGCGCAGCAGCAGCGAAGGGCGCACATTTCGCTTTCATTTCGTTTGCTGGCTGCTTTTTTTTTCTCTTATTTCGGTAGTATTTACATTTGCTTTTATTAATCATAAAAAATGCTGAAATAGTCGAAATTGGCAAACGGCAAACGGCGATGGGCAGGAGGCGGAGGGGGCTTTCGTTCCTTTGGTTCCTTTGGCTGCTTGGTTATGCCGCACAGGAACGTGCACGAAAGCGCAATTTGATTTTAATGGCGGCAAAATGTTGAATGTTCGTCGCACAGCTCAGCCAGCGTAACAGACAGACAAACAGACGGACAGAGGGACAGACAGACAAACGGGCAGGACAATCAGACATACTAGAAAAAGCAAACACGCAGACAAACTGATTGTTGTTTCATTTCACTTTTTTCTTTTCGTTTAATACTCGTTCAGTTTTGGCTAAAGGGGTATATTGGGTTTTTGCTTGGCAGGCCTATCGAAGTTAGAGGCTTGAAATTAGATTTATATATAATATATTGATGTATTATATATAGAGATAGAGATGATTTGTAGTATATGAATGCATATGTATATATGCAAGTGCTTTTTAGAGGCGTGGCTCATCAACACTATTGAAGATAGTATATAACTAGCTTGCTAGGAGCTACAATGATTGAGTTAGCATTTATAATATCTTGCTTTGAATTTGGAATATAAATATATGTATGATTAATATACTAAAGGGTTCTGATTTTTTATATAGAATTAAAATGATTATTGATGGATCTATTTCAAATAATACTAATATTTTTTCAGTGGGAAACAAATAAAGAATTAACAAATGAACCAAAGCCTGGGATTTTCTTCAAAATAATAGATAATTGAGGGCAAACTATAGCAACGCGACTGTACATATTCTATTTAGGTAAGAACTGTTTTACAGTTAATACAATAATATGTATATAGTCATATATAGATATATTAAATATATATATAACATATTCAGCCATTTATTTATCCTGCACAAGCATTAAACAGTCAGTTAGGCTCAACTGAAACGCATTTTTTATGCGCTACTGCCGCTCCGACTCCTGCTGCTGCTCCTGCTGTCTTTCCATGCAATCAGGCGCCATTTGTTGACGTTTGTCTGTGTTGGTGTTTGTTAATCTGCCTGCTGCATGCTGCATGCTGCATGCGTACGTGAGTGTGTCTAGGTGTGAGTGTTAGCAAGTGCATGGCTCACACACACACACACACACACACACACATACATGCAGGCACACTTAGCTAAGCCGCCTGCTACATTTTGCATGCCCCTGGCATTTGATTGCTTATGAGAGTGTGTGTGCATGTGTGTGTTTGTGTTTGTGTGTGTGTTTGTGTCCTGCGTTCATTTCATTTGTTTGTTTGCTTGTTTGCATTCAATGCATGTGCGTGCGCGTAGGCGCACGGCCACTCGTCACTGTCATTAATGTCATTGTTGTTGCCTCCGCCGCGCCGTGTCAGTGTCACCAGCAAAGGCAAAGTGGGTGTGGCAGTGGCAATGGCATTGGCAATGACCAGTGCCACTACAGTGCGTTCCACAGCATATTTTAAATATTTAAATGGAATACCTGCCGCGCAGGCCTTTAATTAAACAGCTCCCAGCGTACAGCCCCCTAAAGCGAGGCCTTCCTCATTTTATTGATGAGCTGCCATTTAATCAACTAATAATTGAAGACGTCTACAAGCCAGCACGCACAATTGTCATTTGGAGCAGCACACATACATATATATACATGTATTTATATGTATATGTATGTATATGTATTTGGTTATCCATTATGTAAGCCATGCAAGATTCCGAAAATTTATAGCCACTGCGCGATCTTTGATAAGAGCCGCAGCAACACTTTGTGCACTGCAAGGCAGCTGATAGAAGGAAACGGCACAGCACGCATGCTATGTAAATCCACGTTAACAGACGTTTCACTGTACACAATCAGCCCAAGGGCGAGGGCAATGCTGCTGCTGCTGCTGCTGCTACTCCTGCTCCTCCTGCTGTTACTCCTGCTGATGTTTGCAGAAAGTCAACGACAAGTCACACCGGGCTACGTCCATAGCGGGCCATGGCCACCCTTCGACAAGGACGTCGCGACGTCTGGTCGGGCGTGTGCCACTGATAAGGGTCGACCGGGCAGCTCACTCAGTGCAATGTTGCATGGGATTTACTCTAGTTTATTTGTTAATGGTTTATTTATTAATTCCTGCGGATTATCACGTCAGACAAGGCATCACAACAACAACAGCAACGAGATACAGCACGGCGATGGACAAAGGACAGAGCGAAATGCGAACGGAAACGAGCGACCGCACACGGAAACGCATATGGCAGGCACTCAGGGTGTGCGAGTGTGTGTGTGTGTGTGTGGAGTGCATTGTTGGCTGCGATAACGTTTATCGTCCAACGGGAATTTGTTGCTAATAGCCAATGCAATAAGCTCTAATCCTTAAGTGTGGGCGGGGGGTGTGGCCAAAGTTTGTGCAAATTGAAAATTTGTGTTCGCCTTGAAATCATGCATTAATAATGCTCAAATACTAAATAGTTCAGCTCGCACACACACACACACACACACACATGCAAAGTGCCAGGAACATGCGTACACAATTTCCTAAATCCTCTGCAAGTCATGGCGGAACGTGGATAGAAACCGCCCGGAAATTTGAAATTTTGTGCAAGTTGAAGAAACTCCTTCATGCCAAGGACTCGACTCAGTTTCCAGTTCCCAGCTTCAGCTTCAGCTGTTGCCTGGAGTGCGTTTGACAGCACGCATGTCGTTGTCAATGTCTACAACGAAGTGGTGTTCAGGCGTGTGTGAACTTCCGCACATGCACACACACACGGACGCACAGAAATCTTGCAGCAGTCACAGTGAAAATCTTTCAAATATAAGCAATTAGTATATAAATTTTTGCCTAGGGGGCGAATTCGTCTGCTGCCTGGCATTCAGGGGACAACAACAACAACCCGACACTTTTGTAGCTGGCCAAAAACCTTTTAAAGTATTCAATAACAGTGAAACTCAAACCTCGTCGCTGTCCTCGCGGTTTGCGCTGATGGACATGCCAGCAAATTGAATTTCTCACGCCTCACTCTAGATACATATAGATCGGCCTGAAAATTTGTAATTTTGAGTTAAATTTGAGCAAGTTACAGAGAGAGAGACAGAGAGAGAGAGGTAGAGAGAGACAGAAATGCCTAGAGACTTTGCTGGGCGTTGGCGGAGACTGTCAAGAACATGTCCCTTGCCCCTTTGCACAAGATAATCAAATAAAAACAAAAACAAAATATATATATTTCGAGTCAAGTTTCTCATTTAACTTGGCAGGCGAGTCCCCATTAAGGGAATCGAATTTCATTGGGTTAAAAGTATTTTGCATTCGTTCATTTTATTTGGCTTAAATTATTTATATATATATTCCATTTATTTTTATGCTGGCATTAATAATTAACACGCGCTTATTGCCTTAAAAATAAATACGTATATAAATAAATAATCGAGTTAAATGTGTCTTATTTAACCGTTTTGTTGCTGACGTCATTTGAGTTTTGCTTAGGTCAAAGGGTCAATGTGCGAAAATTGTGAATGGAAAAGGAATGATTTAGTGTTAAATGTGGAATTTTAGAGAAGATAATATAGAACTATCACAGCAATAGCTAACCTCTGCACTATGGGAAAAAAGTACAATATTTTGGCATAATTCCAACTTTTATTTTATTTTATTTATTTATTTTATTTTTTTTTTTTTTTTTTGTCTCTAATCGCCAAACAAATATTTTTTTCCCAATTCTAAATTCATTAGATAGAATCAAAATATATTTTTTAATTTTTGGGGACTACCTCTGTTAAAAATAAATTATTATCTTTGACTTAACCTTACAGGGCTGGATGATTGTTCAAAGGAATGCAATGAAAATGTAATGTAATAAAAAGTTTATTTAGATAATGTTTTAGTTTGGAGATTTAGCTCTTAGACCAAGCAACTGAGCTTCAGTTTATTTTTTTATTTATTTATTTATGTATTTATTTATTTATTTATTTATTTATTTATTTATTTCTTTATTTCTTTATTTCTTTATTTCTTTATTTCTTTATTTATTTATTTATTTATTTATTTATTTATTTATTTATTTATTTATTTATTTATTTATTTATTTATTTATTTATTTATTTATTTATTTATTTATTTATTTATTTATTTATTTATTTATTTATTTATTTATTTATTATTTTTTATTTTTATTATTTTTATTATTTTTATTTATTTTTTTAATTTATTTTTTTTTTTTAAATTTATTTAAATTAATAATCGCTAAATGTGAATTCAGTAATTTTTTCAGTTTCTTTTATAAAGTGACGAATCTGTTTAAAAAATAATCCCAATTCCGCATATATCTATATATCAATAATATCAACCTTATCTTAATTAATTTCCACTCAAATTCTATAAACGCAAAACAATTGCAATTAGCAACAGCCAACTACTCAGACACCCCCCTTCCCCCTTCTGACAGCCCCTGCTGCTTGGCAACCCCCCTCCCCCCTCCCTCGCAACATCAAAGGCAATTCCATTCCATATTCAAATAGCTAAGGTTAACCCACTATATTGGCAAATAAAGCCACTTAGCCTCGTCTGCTGTCAGCTCTTGGCCCCAGCTACACAATTTGTGTCAAGCAAAATTGAATGTCAATTTCTATATGTATATAGAACATATACATTCATAGATATAAATACATATATGTATATTTGTGGCATGAATTTGACATTGAAATTTGCATATGCCATCAATGCTTACATTTTTGTTTTGCTTTTCATATACGTGTGTGTCTGTGTTTGTGTTTTTTGTGCATGTGCACAATTTTTACATGTATAAAGTGTGGGGCGTGTGGGTGTGCTCTGTCGAACGGGGGCGTGGCGCATTTCGTTTGAAGTGTGCCAGCATGGCGCTTAGCTGCTGATAATCCTTTTTAAATAAATTTGTTGGCACAAATCGTTATGCCGCCCGGGGGCGATGGCACGCACCTTTTCACTCTGTCTATAGGTGTGTGTGTGCGTGTGTGTGTGTGTGTGTGCAACCCCCTTTGGCCGCATTTGGCATTTGTGCGAGGTGCGTTTACCGCCTGCGGCTCGTTGCGTTTTTCTCTGTTTGTTAAGCATGTTAATACACAGGAAATTAAACACTTATGCGGAAGTCATTGAAAAGCATTGCACACTCAGAGAGACAGAGAGAGAGAGAGGGAGAGTGTGTGTGTGTGTGTGTGAGAGAGACAGACACACATGTCATGGAGCACAATTTCAAAGTGCCTGCGCATTCAATTATGCTCTGGGACAACAACAAAACAAACTTAAAAGGCCAGAGCAAATATAAACATATGCGACTTTGGCTCATCCTGTATTAGTTGCAAATCTCAATGGAGTGTAATTACTGGAATTTGCAGTAGGAATTACTACACATAAGAATTTAGGTAATCGGTTAAGGCAACTAGGGATTTATTCGATTTTTAATATGATATAAAAATAAATTTACCTTGAGTTAATAGCACATATATATGTACATATATATATATATATATGTATATATATTTTTTTTAGTTCTCATATCTACAACTTTTTGTAACAGCTTGCAAATTCTTACATATCTCTATACTTAGAGTAGAAAATCATATCTGGCCAAAACAAAACCAAATACGTGCTCAGCAGACTAAAGCTGGACAAGCACAAACAAAACTTACATTGTAATCGTTAGTTAGCTTGACTAAAATTTGATCAACAGCACAGCTGCATCTATTAAAAAAAAAAAAAAAAAAAAGATAAAAAAAAACAAAAATAAATAATAAACATAAATAAATAAAAGAATCAAAATAAATAAATAAAATAAAATAAAAATGTAATGCCTGCGCATTTCTGTGATATAGTCTAAATCGAATATAGTTGTATAATATAAATGTAAAAAATATTTATCAAACTTATTACATTCAGCATGTTTATTTGTGTATTATAAATGTTTAATATTTTTTTGTTTAGTATATAATATATTATGTTTAATATATAATTTATATGTATTATAATATATATATACTTTTTTATATTTCAATATTTTTAAATATTTTTTAAGCAAATTGTATACATATATAATATTTTGTATATACATAAATTTTATGTATACAAAAATTGTTGAAGGCATTACAAATTTATGCATCAATTACAATCATTCTAATGTTTTATTTATTTATTTTTTGTTTTGTTTTATTTATATATTATTATTATTATTATTATTATTATTATTATTTTTCTTTTTTTTTTTAATTTGATTAATTACAAAAATGTAGAGTAAAATCTCCGTCTATTTAAAAAATAAATGAAAATACTAAATATATTTACTAAAAATATTTACTAAAATACTAAAAATATTTACTAAAAATATTTACTAAAATACTAAATATATTTACTAAAATACTAAATACATTTACAAAAATACTAAATATATTTACTAAAATACTACAAATATTTACTAAAAATCTAAATACATTTACTAGCATATGAAATATATTTATTTAAATACCAAATATATTTCCTAAAATACTAAATAAGTTTACTAACATACCAAATATATTTATTAAAATACTAAATGATATTTACTAAAATACTTAATGATATTTACTAAAATACTAAATTTATTTACTAAATATACTAAATATATGTACTTACTAAAATACTAAATATATTTGCTAAAATACTAAATACTAAAATATTAAATACATTTACTAACATATGTAATATATTTACTAACATACTAAATAATATTTACTAAAATACTAAATATATTTACATATCTTTAACAGCAAAGCATACAAATAAAAGACATTAATTTCTGAAGAAATACCAATACCATAGGGAATATATCTTAATTATATAACTGCCATAGACGTCGTATGCCAATGAAATTCTAATAAATTATGCAAAGCCACAGAAGCTACCGCAGGCTATTTATTACAGGGTATAAGCAGACAGGCAGTCAGTCAGTAATGAGTAGACAATATACCACAGTCATGTTTCGTAAAGTCGATTATTATGTGGATGTACAAGTTGTTGGGAACGATGATGAGGATAATGCTGAAGTTGACGCGACCCAACGACCAGCGCACAAGAAGCTCTTTAATTGTACATGAGTGTGCGGTAAGTGTGAGTGAGTGTGTGTGTGTGTGAGTGTATGTGTGTGCCTCGCATTAGCACAGTTAAATGAGTGCAGCCAGGCTGTCGAGGCAGACGCTCACCCAGCCAAACGTAATCCCGAATAAAAACGCACTAACCGAAACAAAAACCCACAGTCCGTGGAGAAATTCATTTAGTTTGCACTAACACGCTGTCAACAAAGGGCAGAGGGTGGGATGGGCGTTTGGTAGAGCTATGGGAATACAAGATTTTCCGGACGGGGGCTAAAAGGGTTGCTTTTTTGAGGGAGTTGGGCAACATTCGTCGAGGAACTTAAGCGATTTTGCATTTCATTACGTTTTTGTTTTGGCACAGACATATCTATGAGTGTGTGTGTGTGTGTGTGTGTGTATGGGTGTGCGTTTATTTTGGTGGCAGACCGACAAGGACGCTGGAGTTGGCGACGAGTTTTGGAGCTGCTATAGAGCGTTGAGCGTTGTGGATAAACAAAATACATAATCCAAAGACGCGCACACAATAATGGCGCAAAGGGGTTCAAGCGTTTGATGCTCCAACATGCCAGACGAAGTTGAAGTTGTTGTTGTTGTTGTTGGCAAGAAAGAAAGAAAAAAAAGTAAAGGAACGGCTTGAAGGTACTTAAATGCCTTGCCGGCGCATTGTAGCGCAAAATGAGGCGCAATCGGCACGGATTGACCCCAACGGAGATTGCGTGTTTGCGCTGTTATGAGATAATTGCTTTAAGCAACCGAAAAACAGCAACAACAACATTTGTTGGGGGCGTGTTCGATGATTGACGCGCTGCCAAACAAACTTAATGAAAAGCATAAATATTTAAGCCGCCGTGAAAGTGCCCGGACTAATAAAGGTCCGTAGAGCTAATCCAAATAACCAACACAAAGTTTGAACTTTGAATTGAAGTGTGGGAGTAGCGTAAGTGTCCCCCATTACACTTTTAAGTTTTCTTTGCTCAACTAATTAGACCAAAATATAAAGAAAATTGCCTTCAAATTGACATCTAATTAAATTCTAAATATATTTTCGAAAATGCTTTGTCATTTCCCAATTTACTACAATTTTTTTCAATTTGAATTCATTTTGAATTAATCTCCCAAACTATCAACTGTATTTAAGGACTCGATTGCATCGGTAGCTAATGGAATTTAACACCAAATAATTGCTAGTTTATTACATTTGCCAAATTCAATTAAACAATGAATGTAATCAATCACTTAATTAATTTGAGCCATTTACTGTTTTGCTCTTAACTTCTAGAGAATTTTGCAATCGAGAAAGCCCTTTATAATAAATTTGCATTGAAATTGATATTGAAAATCAGTTAATATATATTTCAGTTTGAGCTAGAATTACATTGCTAAACGCTTGATTCAGATTACAGATTTTATATATATATAAAAAAAAAAAAATTAAATAACAATTTAAGTAATTTAAATAAAGCTTTGCTGCTAAGAGCTTCAGATTACAGATTTTATATATATAAAAAAATATATAAAAAAAAAAATAATAATAATTAATACACATTTAAGTACTTTAAATAAAGCTTTGCTGCTAAGAACTATGTGTTAAAAATAAAAACCTTGAACATTTTCAAATTTAATTTCATTTTAATCGTAAAGATTATTCATTAGTTATTAGCTTGAAAAAGTTTCGAATTATTATTAGTTATAATCATAATAAATATAATTTGCTGAATGTTTCTACATTTGCATTCATAAAAGTCTTTTGCTTACACTCGAGAGTGCACTCTTAGAAAAAAGTCAGAGAGCAACCAATTGCATTGGTTCATCAACGACTTCGTCTGCGATTGGCTCACTTTGATTGTTCTCAGAGTTGACATAAGCAAAAAGTCGCTTGTGCATGTATTGGTATGTGAGCGAGAGAGCTGTGTTCGCTCTCAGCACAGCGCGCTGCAGCGAGAGCGTATGTGAATTGAGTGTGTGCATGTGTATGTGTGTGTGAAGATGCGTTTGCATTACCTTTTGAGTCATTTGCTTACTTATGGACGATAGTTAATCGTTCGTTCAACTCAAGAGAAAACGAAAAGAGCCGAAGACTCCTGCATAGAAAGGGAACGACTGAGTATGAATTTCTTTTTTTGTTTGATTAATAAGTTATGCAAATTAAGTATTTCTTAGCTTTGTTTTTTTACCCCATATATAAATATATAAAAACAGCATTTATATATATTTAACACTTATATTTGTTAAGTTTAATACTAAATCAAAAACTAGCAAAACTAATTGCTGAGCTCAGACTAAATGCACTTGATTTCGCCATACATATCTTTGCTTGCCACATTCTGTTGCACAACACAAAAGCCGCAAATGCCAAAGGAGGCAAAATAATTTAATTCAGAAAGTTTACCGCTAAACGGAATTCGCCTATCTCTAAATAGTGAGCAGTACTTCCTAGCGGCAGCAAATCTCTGCCTACCAAATGCAGAAATGCTCGTAATGCTAAGCCATTGGGATCAGCCATGGAACAAGCCTCTTCAATTGTGCTGGCTCATTAAGCCCTAAATGGCGATATTAGAGCGATTTACATTAGCTGCGCTTTAAAAACACAGACAGCAGACTAAGAGAGGGAGAGAAGGAGAGCGAGAGGGCGAGAGGGGGCACAGACATCAACATCGATTAAATTGCACAACAGAATGAAGCAATAAACTTTTAGAGGGCCAAGCGCCAAGCCAATAGTCGAGCCATGGAGCACTGCGTGTGTGCTCTGGGAAAATCTGTAATGCCAGTCAACTTGTACAAGTGTGTGTGTGTGTACGAGTGTGTGTGCGTAAAAGCGGGTTAAACGTGTGCGCTTCAAATGACCAAGCGACGTTTAGCAGCCGATAAAGTCATTCAATGTTGGCAGCCACAGCCACAGAACAGCACGTGAATGCCATCTCTCTCTCTCTCTCTCTTTCACTCTGTGTAGCTGACCTTAGTGGCTCTCTCCATATGTGTGTGTGTGTGTGCTGCTCATTTTACGCTTTTGTGATAAAGTAATCAGTTGATGTTATTTGACAAAGGCGAAGATAAATCGATAGATTGCCTGCCGCTGTCTTGTCACTGACCAGCCACAAGAATTGATTACATACCTACATACATATATACTATTGATTTTATATTGAACATATATCATATATATGGGTAGGTAAACATCAAGCATACGCAGCGTATGCAACTGCAATTGCATATCATATATAGATATTTTATTTAGCTGCAGACAGCAAATGCAAATAAATCAAATCAAACAGAATTTAATGTCAAAACAAAAATCAAATAGTTGACCAAAAAGAGGAAGAGACAGGGAGAGAGTGAGAGGCAGAGACGAGCTG
The DNA here is from genome assembly GCA_035045965.1 of Drosophila aldrichi. Classification (NCBI taxonomy): domain Eukaryota; kingdom Metazoa; phylum Arthropoda; class Insecta; order Diptera; family Drosophilidae; genus Drosophila; species Drosophila aldrichi. The sequence goes on from JAWNOM010000161.1 coordinate 3,294,259, forward strand.
CCACGCAAATAGTCTAGACAGTGGACTGGACATGGCCAATAAAGCAAATGGGAAAATAACCGTGTATTTGTATATGATGTGTGTGTGTGTGTGTGTATATATAAAAATTAACAATGGCGACGACACGGCAGCCACAGAGTGCGAAAAAAAGGCATAGCAGGACAACGGCTCAGCTCGACAGACGTTGACGGAAATAGAAACGAAAAAAAAAAAAAAAAAGTGTAGCAAAAAAAATGAAATGAAATGTTAAAACCTGCGTCTGTCTGAGCTAAGCCACTCGCAAAACTGAATGAACCGGCTGCAGGCGGACGGACAGACGGACAGCAAATGCGAATGGAAATCGAAAAATTCTAAGCAAATAACGTGGCAAAAGAGACAAACAGAGAACGAATGTGCCCGCAAAATGAAAGCAAAACAAAGTTCGAGCTAGCGAAAATGGACTCGGTTTCAGGTTATTCGGACGCTTGACCACAGTTGGATCTGCATGTGCGAGCTGTCTATGTATGTGTGTGTGTCGAGTGTGTGTGTGTGTGTGCAGTGAAATAAAAACGCAACAGAGCGCAATCATCATTATCGTTAAAAGAGGCGCTTACAAAAGTAGACAAATTGCCACTTTAGAGACCAGAGGCAAAGCAGCTGAGACAGAGCCGACGGCAGAGGCAGAGACAGCGGCAGAGGCAGCGGAAGTTGCCGGCTACATCGCGTATGAGCAACGGGCGAGGCGTCTATAATGACCTCTGGGCAAATGTGGCAACAAAGAAGCAGCTAACACACACACACACACACACACACATACACTTACGTTTAAAACCAAAATGGCGCACATTAGAGACCGCAGCAACGCACAGCCGAGTGTGTGCGATGCCAGCTAACCCAAAAAAAAACACATAGTAAAGACTATGGAATACCGGCAACAGCTACACAAAATGCTCATAATCAACTGCTTGCCACAAAGACCAGTTTCGGCCAGGAGTAGAAAAAGCAAAAGCAAAATAATAAAATAACAAAGCGAGATTTTAGCAGCAAAAGTCAGTAAGCTGGAGCCTAGCTAGGACAGTTGGGCTCATAAAAAAGGCATAGGCCAGCACTTTTAGGCTTAATTATAGACACGCACACACACACACGCACACACACGCACACCCGTCTGTGTGTCCAGACTAGCCCAAATGAGCGATTATGTGTCGAGCGTTGCCAACAAATTCAATGTGTTTCTCTTTTTTTTTTTTTTTTTTTGCCCCTCCTTTTCTGGTCAATTCACAGCCAGCTAAACACTTGCCGAGCTTGTTGCTAGCCTTTTTGCTACACTTGCCCTAAAAGGGTATTTTGATTTTGAAGATATTATATGCGTTACTATTATTATCATAAATGTCTGGTTGAGCTTAATAGCTGATGATTTTTGGATAATTTATGAGTATTTCCTGATAATTCTAGAGCAAAGACTTAGCAAAATATATAAATTAAAAAAGTTTTATTAACATTTTATTTGCATTTTATCTTTTAGATTCACACATCTTAAGACTCAAGTTCTAGAGAAAAATTGTATTTTCTGCTTGAGTGTATTTCAGTTTATCAATTACAAACATATTTTCGATCCCTACATATTTTCCGATTCATAGAAAATATTGCTTGATCTATATTAAATTCTGAGCTTCTATTTGACTACAAATTATATGTGTTAGCTCAAAGATCTATGGGTTCATAAGTATTTATACATAAAAATATCGATAAATATATACTTTATTGATATATATTTATATAGATTTTATAGATATTGCAATAAGTATAATTTATATATTTGTATATGCCTTTCAGATATATAAGAGTAGTAACATATCTATCTATACTCATCTACATTTATCTAAATAGCATATCATATCCATCTGATATCTCTCCCAACTCCCATACATGACTTCCCTTACCCCTTCATAAGGGTATCTAAACTTCGCCTTTAGTTTTAGCCCCTTGATTTTCGCTTTTATTTTTCTTTTATTTGGGCAGCTGCTCATGCAATGGCGACAGCAATTATTGTTACAATTAAAAAACCATTAGGCGTAATTTCGTATTTCTCTTTGGATATTGGGAGGCAGCGAAAACAAAAACAAAAAAAAAGGACACGGCATTTCCTGTAAACGCAATGAAAACATTAACTTGGCCAGAAAGTGGAATCGATAAGCCTGAGCTAAACTATTTCCAGGCAATACAACTGTGAATCGTATATAGTATATAGGATATATTTGATAAACAAGCGTTACAACAGCAGGGTAAATGTAAGCACAGAGGGTTGAAGATATTATGGAGATATGTCAAAACATTCTAGCTGTAGTAGAGAGAGAGCTGGGTTTATATAGAAGTTTATTTACAGCTTAATCAAAGAGTTATATGAAAAATCCAACACATAATTCCAATTCCCATTCTGATGCTAATTCAGATTAGTAATTTCTATTATTTATTCAAGCAGAGAGACACGCCCATATACATATATAAATGCGTAACAAATTTAGTTATAATATTAGAATAAACTCATACCAACTCTATAAATTGTCATACATACATACATTTATATATAGAAACACATGTCGAGCATACAAAAGCACTTTGTTATACTCTCAACAATGGAGAACTTGTCGATTCTCCTAAATCAAATATGCAAGAATAATAAAGTAATTGCTTCATTCGTTTAATGATCAGCAAATGTCTTTGTTGGTCCGCTCCTCCGTGCTCAATAATTGAATGTGAAGTTATTATTATAAGCGGTAATCGCGGCCAATTTGCTGAAGCTACGAATTGAAGCAATTCCCCGTGCTGCTCTCGTACAATATTCATTTCCTACTCTTCGACTCTACGACTGGAGGATATATTCATTTTGTCATCGACTTTGTAATGTTTAAAAGGAGATTATTATGGTTTTCATATGTATATGAGATATGTTTAGATTTATTCATTCATTCATTCATTTTTAATTATTTTAGATAAAGGTCTTTATGAAATTGATAATTTTAATAAATTAATATTTCTACAATTCAAAACAAAAAAAAAAAAAAAAATTTAATACTTGTTACTTGTATGTATATTTAATTTTAAAAATTTAATTTGTATGCCTTGAACTTTTATAAATAGATTTTACGGTTAAAAATTAAAAAAAAAAAAAATATTAAAAATTATTTTTGATTAACAATAAAAGTTTTAATTTGTATTTATTATTATTCTACAGGGCTTTCCTTTAATTAAATTATATCAATTAAAAATTATTTAAACAATTTAAAACGTGCATTCAATTATGAAAAATTTTTAAATATTTTAGTATTTGCTTTATTGTATTTGTCCAGTGTAAAAAAAAAAATTAAAAAAAAAAAATTAAAAATAATAATAATTATGATAATATAAGAAATAAAATTATTTCAAATATATCATTGACATAATTTTTAATTTCTTTCTTAATAAATAAGAGTATATAACATTTATTTAAAATAAAAAAATATATCAAATTTATTTACAACAAAAGAATATATAAAGCCATATCTTATTAAAATTATAAGAAAATCATTTATTAATCAAAAGCCTCTGCCGTCTACTCAAGACAATCTGCAATCTGATACAGTTTCATTTTCCCCTTCTGCTCTTCATATACTATGTTTAGTGTATCAAAAAAGCTAAATACTCTCTAAATTCGACCCGTACATGTATATGCAAAGAGCATAACGGTTTCGTCCATCAAAAATATTCTCTTTTCGTATAAGCGAGTTGCTTATTTATGCAAATAACTTTGCCCTATTATCGCACAATTACAACAATTTGAGTCGCATTTAGTAAGACTTTGGCTGCAGAGAATATTGAATTGGCATATGTGTCGACCACGCTCTCTAGGCCAACTGGCATGCAACATGGCCAAAACACGTTGATTGGCAGCCGCTGCTATCGCCATTGGGCGCCAAAAGCAGAGCCAGGAGCCAGCTCTTGGATTGCCACATTAGTTGCTTTGTTTAACTATTTTTCAGTTGTGATTTTTTTCGCTTTTCTCTTTTTTTTTGGTTCTTTTGAGCTGTGCCGCTGTCGCAGTTGTTGCCGCATATTTTCTTTTCATAATGACCAAAAACAGACGACGCAGCTCGAAATGCTTTTGAAGTTCGTGCGGGAAGGGCAAGATAAAAATGACCTCGGCATGCGATGACGCTGCCCCCCTCTCCCTCTCCCTCTCCCTCTCCCTTTGCCCGGTTTTTTTTTTTTTTTTTGTCTGGCTTGCATTTTAGCCGTTTTCTTTGTTGTTGCTGCCACCAGGTGCTGCTGGCCCGCTGGCTGCTTGCAGATTATGCAGTTTTTATTCTTACTTCCACTTTGCTCTTTATTTTATTTTATTTGATTTGTTTCTTGTGCCAGCTCTTTTTCGCGTTGCTAAGTGGCAATAACAATTTGGATTTATGCATAGACAATTTATGCCTTTTTCATTTCAATAGAGAGAGAGAGAGCGAGAGAGAGAGAGAGAGAGAGAGACGTTGCAATTGGCATTTATGTGCAATTAGCATGAGACGCGCTGCATGAAAAGTGTTTTTTCAACAAAAGTTGGCCCAGAGCTGGTTCAACTGGTCAGCGCGGCCAAATGCAAAACGACTACCAAGTTCATGAAATGGCGAACGTGGCTATAAAAGCGGCCAAAATGCAAACAGGTACCTCAACTCGATTCGACGCGACTCGAGCATCGAGTACTGAACGGCTTCAGAACGAGCTGAGCCGTTGAGCAGCAACTTGCAACAACAACAACAGCAACTGCAACAAAAAAAATGCTTCACAAGGGACCAACAGAATTTCAGGTTGTGGCACACACATTAACATATACATACATACACACATATACATATATATTTATTTGGGCATATTGCAGAATATATTCACCTTGCTTTCGTATGCTTGGCAATTCACAATTTTACAGTTCACAATTGACGCTGTCTTTGTCAACTAATTTCGCTTTTGTTATTTATGCACTAAACACAAACTTGATTCTATATATATTTTTTTTAGTATTATTTTATTACTATCTGTTGTTGTTGTTTAGTTTCACATGTTTTTCATTTCAGCTTTTGCACACCTTCACTTCAGTTCAGTTCAGATTGTTTATGTCTCAGAGTTTCGATACGAGTTTATATTCTGGTTTCTTTAGTTTTCGATTCTCTCACTCAACGAATGCGCGTCACATGCAACATGTACCGTTCAAAACGCGTTTGTAGCACAAACTGAAACTGTTTCTGGTTTCTGCTAATGTCGCTGTCGCTGCTGCCTCTGCCTCTGCCTCTGCTTCTGCTGGCGCTGTCAGCTTCGTGCGTTCGGCTGGGCTTTCGTTCTCTCGCGCCGAGCGCTAGAGCTTCGTCGAAAAACCAGTATTTTTTGTTGCTCTTCTGGCATTCACGCTCACAGCTGGCAACGCTGTCCCTGTTACTGGGTACACTTGCCGGCATTTGGCTTAACATTTGTTTACGTTGCGGCGCGCAGGCGTCGGACTACCGCCGGCTGTTAGCGGCATGTTGTTGCCTCTGCTGCTGGTTGCAGTGCCAACTGTTTGGGCATATGCATGCAATTGGCTGTGGCCAATCAAAGACTGCTCTGCACTCTGCTCAGCCTTTAGTTCTTCCTTGAGTCATATTCATTGCTCCACTCAATTAGCACAGTTCTCTAGTTGCTTTCACACGTCCACTCTCAGTTTCACAGCCAAAAACACATAAATCTGCCGCACAGCACATAAATCCTTGAGCCAGAAACCACGCACTGTCAGCCCAACACACACACACACACACACACACACAGGGCCAAAGGCCACTGCTAAATTGGCAAACAAAAGCAACCGACGTATGACTAGCTCTAACTTCAGCTGCAGCCTCAGCTCTAATTGCAATATGCTCCAGAGTTAAGAGCTCTAAATTTGAACTAAACTTAAGATTTTCTGTATATATAATATATAATAATAATATATAAATGCCACTAGAAACTCATGGAAGTTCTTCGAGTATTTCTGATTAAACTAATCTTGCTTGATTTAAAAGCAAGTCAGCTGAGTTTCTTTTAAAAAGCAGCAAGATTAATATAGAAATGAATAGGAAATAAATGATATAACTTATCTTGAGAACTTATACATGTCCATATATATATTTATATACATTATACTACTACATTATATATATATACACTGCGCGTCATCAGGTTAGCGCCCCCCTTTATACTCAACCTCAAAGCTAAATAAAATCTAAACCATCAGAGCTCCATCTTTGAAATTTTTTTATATTATACTCCATTTATTTCTCTTTAAAATACAAAAAGAATGGCTACTGTAACAATAAGGATTATTTTTTAATAATTTTTTTTGTAAAATGTACAAAAAATATGTAACAAAAATTTGGTCATCAGATTAGCGCCCCCTGCATTAAATTCAATTTATTTAAGCTAATGACCAAAAATAACACCGGTATTTTAAGCTATTGTTATTTTTAAGTAATATTAGTAGTGCGTAGTGCCGCCCTTGTTTAAAATTACTTCAAAAATTCGATTAGGAATGGAATTATAAAGTTATTCAATATAATTCAAGGATATGGTTGACCAAGCGTGTTCAATACCTTTGATTAACTCTGTCCTTGTACTATATTGCTTTCCGGACTCATATACTTTCCTGACCAACCATCCCCAGACGTTTTCGATGATATTAAGGTCGGGTGAGTATGGTGGCCACTCCATGAGATCAACTTTTTGGCCCTGGATCCAGGACTTCACGGATCGGGCGGTGTGAATTGGGGCATTATCGTGCTGGAAAGTCCACTGCATGTTTTGAAAAATGTTTTGGAAATGTGGAAAAGCAGTTTTTAAAACGATGTTATAGTCCTGTGCGTTCATACGCGATGTCAAAAATTGAAGCTTGCATGTGCCGTAGTAAGATATTGCTCCCCAGACCATAACCCCCCCCACCCGGCTGTGTAACCGGTCCAAGTGATGTTCTTCTTTGCGTAGGTCATGGAAATAATAATTATAGCCATCAGGTCCTTCCAAATTAAATTTTTTTTCATCTGAAAAAACAACATACTGCCATTGGGTAGACCACGTCATGTGCGCTCTGGCAAAACTAATGCGCATTTCTTTTCTCAGCATATTGAGTGGTAGATTTTTTTTAATTTCAGTCTCTTTATGTTATTAGCTTTCTTAATTACTCTTTGGACCGTTGATAAGCTCGCCTTAACACCGGTTTTTTCCCTAATCTTAGTGGTTGAGTCATGGGAATTCGAAGCTTTCCGAACTATTGCTCTTCTATCTGCTTGTGAAATCACTTGATTATTGCCGCCTTTATAGTTTTTTCCATAGTTTTCCTTATTTTTAAGAAAATTGCCAATTGTTTTCCTGTGTCTTCCTGTTTTTTCAGCAATTTTATGGAAGGATAATCCAGAATCAAAGTATGCCTCAATCTTTGATTTTTCATCAAAAGATAAAACTGTTTTTTTACCCATACTGTACATTTATTTAAAGATATTGAATACTTTGAGCTTCCCAAAAAATTTGGTGACTGTACTTGGCAAAATAAGCAAGATAACTAAAATTGCATTTGGGGGCGCTAATCTGATGACGCAAAATAAGTGCACGCATTCTTTGCGAAAATAAAGAAGAATAGAAAATAAAATATAACGGTTCTTCTCTCGCGCTTGATTTTATTATGAGAGACATCTCATATGTTGACAACAAAATCAAAAAAAAAAACTACGAAGTTGCGTGCAATAGGAAAAGAGAAAAAAGCAAAAGAAGATGAGTGTGAAGGGGGGCGCTAACCTGATGACGCGCAGTGTATATGTATATACAAATTTATAGTATTATCAACATAAATAAAAAAAAACATTATACATTATTATCAACATAAATAAAAAAAACCATTATACCCCGATTTCCCATTTTCAATAGATTCCGGGTATACATATATAGCTTTTCTTTGATTCAAAAAATAAAAGAAAGAAATATGGACAACCTTGTAGGGCTGCCAGATGGATTGTCGGCAGTCGAATATAGATAACCCTGTATACCTTGCTAAATGCATAAATACATAGATATATCTATATGATATGGCAAATATTATAACTGCAGATGTATGGGAAATTCTAAGTAATGATAAAAAGTGGATGGTTCTTTCTCTTTTAAATCCAGAAAACAGCATTATGCTCTATCTCTTTCCAATGAATACTATGAATTGCTTATATTTCTGTAGACTACCTTACTATTGAGTAATCATCATTCTTTTATTTAATTTCATATTATTATTAGCATTATCATTTAGCCTATACTCTTAAATTATTGTATATCATTCACAAAAAAAAAAAAATAATAATAATAATAATAATAAAAGAAAATGAAAATCTGTGGTTTAACAAAGCGTGTAATAAATTGACATTGAACTTGAAAATATTATCATTATCATATATATCATTATCCACACATGCTCATCTCTCATCACTCCACTCTTAAAAAACTTTTTCTTTGTATACAAAAATCGTAACAGTCTTTAAAAATTCCTTTGCTCAAATTTATTTTTCTTAATTTGTGTTTAAGTAGCAATCTATTTAATTATCAATAAAATAGAATGATTTATTAAGTCTTTGCTCTTTTAATATTAAATATATTCTTATTTTCAATTCTAAAAATCAATAACTTATCTTCAATAAGTTTCAGCATATTTTATTTTCCTCGCTAACAAATTCCTGGAATCGTTTTTCAATCAGCATACGAAATAGCTCACAAAGCTTTGGCACGCTTAATTATTTGCGCAATTATTGATATGGTAAACATGAGTGAGTGAGTGAGTGAGCAGCGCTTGAAGGAGTTAACTATAAATCAGAGCAATCGCCTTCTAATGAGCTCTGGCAAATGCGAGCGAATGTCGAACGTGCGGCATTTAAATATTTACGAGTACATTCACGCACAGCGTCGAGGCATTCGGGGCCGAGCTGATTAATTTGTGGCCAAGTCGAGTGATTGGCCATAAAAAGGAAATCATTTGGCATTAAGACATGTGCATAATTTATGCGCAAATTAATAATGGCACGTAGCCAATCATTTGAATGCCATTTAATTAATTTCGCAAAGAGAGAGAGCGAGAGAGACAGAGTGAGAGAGAGAGAGAGAGAGTGAGCTTCAATTAGGCCATGTGCTTAGCTAAACTGAAACTAGGCGCATTGCTGGGGCCAACTTAATGACAGGACATAAGCCAGCTACATTCATCAATGAAATCAAATAAATATATCTAGATATATCTGTGTGGGTGTGTGTGTGTGTGTTACCTGTACGCATATAAATAACCAATGATGCGGCATTTATACAGAATCCGACTTACTACAGCATCACAATCAGTCTCAGCTTACGCGGCAGCCAAGTTGGAGCCAAGTTGGAGCTAAACGAGCCATTGAAACTGAAGACTTTCATTGTTGGGTCCTTGGGGCTAAAAGGGATAAACGTTTAGCATGGCCTGCACGATTTTTATGTAAGGCACGCGTTGTTGTTGTTGTTGCTGTTGTCGTTTCTTTTGCTCTCGCTCTCTCTCTGCCTGTTTCCCCCTTTTGACTGTTTCGCGTCATTTGCCCTGATCCCAGCGGTAATTCTGTGGGCCTTGACTGCCCTGCTGCTGCTTGTAACGCAACACTGAGCGCCGGGCAGTCGAATTTCATTTGATTTGACGCAATGTCCTCTCAAGAAGCAGCACTGCCAAGTGGCACACCTGCCAGCTCGAGTTCAAGCGAGTAGTGTTGGCTTGTCAAAACAGAATATCGCTTACCAAGTCGTTTGGCAATTTCTCTCAATTTTCACATGGAAACATGGAAAAATTCTGGCTGCAACTGCAACTTGATGTTTGGCCAGCCAATTTGAAGCGAGCACTGGCCTAGCCTAGCTTAGTCTGCCCCTGCTCCTGCCACTGCTCCTGCTCCTGCTCCGATTCCTGCCTTTGCTCTTTGGTGATTTGGGAGTTTGGGGCGCGCTGTAGTCACATGGACGTGCACAGAAACAAAGCACAAATTGTTGTATGTAATTGTGCGTTACTCATACACATCAACACGCGCCCCACACACACACACACATACATACGTACGGCTCACCTGCTGCTGCGTGCGGCGAATTCCATTGCATACTTGCCGGCGCTCGTCCGTTGCCTGTGCAAATAAAAAGTGATATACGCGCGACACTGAATGAATATTAATCGTTTCGCTTTTCTCCTCTTCTTCTTCTCGGCTTTGGCTTTGTTGTAGCCGCAGTCGACTACCTTAATAATACGTACAGCTTGACGGCAGCTTTTTGGCCCAGCTGCTTGGCTGATTTGGCAGCTTAAATGATTTCCGCTAACGTATCAAACTGAGCTGAATGTGTGTGTGTGTGTATGCCTCTCTCTCTCTCCCTCTCTCTCTCTCTCTCTCTCTCTCTCCTTGTGATTTGTTGAATTTGACAAACAATTTATTAGTTTCAGTTGCTCTGGCTTTTGTTTATCGCGCTTATTTTCATGAGCCGTTTGCTTAGCTTTTATTGAATTTCATTTCATTCGCTCTTTTTTAAAGCCCGTTAAATTCAACAACATTTTTGCTTCACACTTCTAATTCGCCCGCACAAAGCAGAGGCGTAAAAAAAAGGCGTCAGCCATAAAAAAAAAAACAACTCGACCCTTTTTCCTTTCTTTTATTATTATTTTTTCTCTCTCTCTCTCTTTCTTTTTTTGTTGGCCAACAAAACATGTATTACTTATTATGAAGCGGCTCTTGTCAATGGGGTTTAACAGTTGCCCCGCCCCCATCGGCACAAGTAGTTCGCACCTTTGTGCGGCTTCAGTACGGATTGCACAAACAAATTTTTTTGGGCAATTCAATTTCGGGCATTTTTATGCTCCCTCAGATGAGGGCAAATGGGCATATTGGTTTTTGTGGAAGTGAAAAACATGGAATTGAGAATAATAATATATGTAAACCTATAAATGTTTTGCCTTGACTTGTAAAGAGTTCGAATTTAGATGTGTTCATTTGGGGTCATGCCAAAAATAAATAAATAAAAATAAAAATAAAAAAAATAAAAAATAGATGTATAAAATATTTTTAATTATATTTTTAACATTTGGGAGTATGACTGATAATATAATCAATGTAAATCTTGCACATTGTAGAGCATTCAGCAGTCGTTTACACCCGCTTGCGTTGCTTTCACTTGTTTCACTTCACACTGGCAATTTTTAATGAATTTTTGTATTGGAAACTCTGGAATGGGGTATGCGCATTAAATTTCGTTGTTGCTGAGGTGTCAACGGTGTTGACACCTGCCACAGTGAAGCACCCGTGCCGTGGACAGATCGAGTTTAGCATGTTGCCATCTAAATTTATAGTTAATTTTCAATTCAGCTGAGCAAGTTTAGTCGTTGCAGGTGTGTGTCGGTGTGTGTGTGTGTGTGGTATGTTGTGTCAAAGCCAAACTTTGCAGACAACAAAAGCTTAGACCAGACAGCTGCACAGTAGCGTAGTAGAAAGAGAGCGAGAGTGAGTTAGAGCGAGAGAGAGAGAGCGAGCAAATCGAAGTTGCGGCCCGCAGCCGCAGTCTTTTATATGAGTTTTGGCTCAGCTAATTGCAGCCCCTTCGCAGTCGACGCCGCTGCGCTTTTTGTCTAGAAAGGCAAATAAAAATTTACAACGAAACTAATCTGCAAGTGAGACTGAAACAGAGAGAGAGAGAGCGAGAGAGAGAGAGAGGGAGAGAGGCAGACATACAAAAGCAATTTGTTTGTGGCGCGCACTATTGTTGCATTATTATTGTTTGTTGGCTGTGTCTGCTGGCCCCCTGGCTGCTGCATGCCACAGCGGCACAGCACATGTTTGCCGCCTTTCGTTTTGCTCACATTTTTTCGCTCAGTGTATGTGTGTGTGTGTGGTCTGTCCTTGCGGTGTATTTAACCTGTCTGCTCGCTGGATTACGACAACTCAGCCATGGGTAGACAAACAGACAGACAGACAGACAGACAAACAACAAAGCATGTATCTATTCATATGCCACTTTGGTGCACCCCGAGTGAGTGTGCGTGCGTGTGTGTGTGTGTGTGTGTGCGCTGTGGGTACACACTGGTAATGCAATACGCATGCAACGTGGGCTCCCCTCAAAAACGCGTGCCACTGTGACTTCACTTCTTTAGCAGACATTTTAACGCTTATTTTAGTTTTGGCTACGCTTCCGGTTACACACACACACACACACACACATACTGTGAGTAGCACTCACACCCACTTAACCGCAATGTTCACACTAATTTGCACAAGCGTCGACATCGTTTGCGTGTTCCTTTCCAGCTCAATTGCATTTCACACTTTCGCATGTCCCGTTCGCTGGCAGACATCAAAAGTGTGACGTTACGACACCGTTACAGGTGGCATACACTTTGAAGAAACACCCCCCACTTGGTTAATGCTATTCTCTTGTAAATAATATATTAAACTATATATGTATTTTTATAATGTAGTCAAGCCAGAAACCTAAGCGAGACATTAAGAATATTATAATAATTATTCAAGAGAATTACGCAAGTGATTCTAGTCGGAAATGAGCGACCGCATACCCAATTGAAGATCTAGAATTTCTTGTTTAATACATTTTAATATGCATTATATTTAAGTTCTTTCAAAAAATGGTATATATCTCTTTAGATAAATTCTTTATATGAAAGATTTATTTATCATTTATGCATTTTATAAAATATAAAATAAATATTATAATAATATAATAAATAATATAGTAATAGTAACAATAATATAAACTTTATATTTTTTAATTTTAAGATAAGACTACAATACAAAAATTATTTATATAAATTAAATAACTTCTAAAATTTTTCTTTTTTTTATTCTTTTTTTCTGGATTTTCAGCAATTTTAAATGCTGGAGCTATTTTCGATGGAATCATCAATACTGTTGTTATTTGAAGTCATCGGACTCAAAAGAATCGATGAACGGTCCATCCATGGTTTTTCAGCAATATTCCGAAAGTCCTGATATACGGCGTGGATGTAGTAAAGCCAGAAACCTAAACGAGATATTGGGAAAAATAATGCAATATAATAAAATGTAAAGCCAACATATTTAAAATGTTCATCAGCTACGAGCTTCTAAATGACTTTTTGATATAAATAATTCATAATCATTGAAATTTTCATAAATATTTTCTATTTTATCAAAATAAAACTGAAATTCATTTAGAATTATTTTGATAAATTGTAGGGTCTAAAATAAGTAAAGCTAAAATTTTAATTATATATTTATTATTTTTAATTTCTTTCAATAAGTATTTTAATTAAATGTATTTGAAGATATTTAAATTTTATTTTTTCATAAAAAATATTTTATTATAAATATATGTAAAATATAATATATATACAGAATAATAAAAAAAAATATATATATGTATATATTTACATATTCAACATACTAAAATATATAACACAATTTTTAAAATATCTCTGAGCTTTTTATAAGCATATATACATATAAATATAATTTCAATAATATTTGTGAATTCATAAATATCTTCAATTGTTTATATAATTTTTTAAAATTAAAAATCCAATATCAATTTCTGGTTACTCTTTGAATATAATATATAATATTCGAATATATAATACAGAAAAATATCCTATATCTTACCTGCTATAATGTAAAGCAGACATATGATTCCCAGGGAAGCCCTGATGTTGATCCACGCATTTAGCCAATAGTCAATGCTTTTGTAAATCAAGGTATAAGCAAATAGAGAAGCTATCAGCAGCCAAGGCACGAAATACCAATGCTTGCGCTATGAGACACATAGAAGAAGAAGAAGAACATTAAACACATGTAGATAGACAAAACTTATGTGCTTTAACTCACCTTGAGGGAGCCCACAATTAATAGAACGCTCGCAATTATCTGCAGCAGGCAAATGTGATTCACAATCAGCTGATCTGTAATATCATATCTTGTTATTAGTTGTTGTTGTTTGTTATCAATTTGATGATTACCCTGCTTCAGCTCTTGGGGCAATCGATCGACGCACACAATGCCAGCCATTGAGATAAATATGGATAGCAACGCAATAAACAAATGTGTGGTTCGCCTTGTGAATTTGTAGACCATTTCGCAGACCGTACTAAAGCCAACGAAATCGCTCAATGAACTGAGCGACAGTCGCTGCTGGCAGTTCACTGAAGTTATGATTTGTACATATGTATATATGTACATATGTATGTATATAGGGTAAATCATTTCTGCTTTGCATGCATGCCTTATCAGAAGGGCTAACGTCGAGCTATAAGAGATAAGGCACTATATGGAATTTATTATAATTTCTAATGCAATTTGTTTATTTTTATATATTTTTAATCATGTATAGCTTCTGTGTGATTCAGAAGTAAATGAGTTCAGAATGCAAATATATATTTTTATTATAATTATAATATTTAGAATTCTTACATGAGAATATAATTTATTCAGATAATTTTTCAGCAACTCTAGAATAGGCATAGGCATAAAGAATAGAAGTAATTTAAAGTTAAAATACTTTTAATTTAATTTAAATTTAAATAAATTATTTTTAATGTTTTCTTCTCATATTAAAAATGAGCTGAAGCGAGACTGAATAGGTGAAAAGCTGAAAATAAAAATGTTGGCAAATAAAACAAGTAGCCACACACACACATGCACACACACACACACACATGCTAGAGGCAAACGCATTTCGCGTAAATTAGCCAAGTGTAGACTTCATTAAGTAGCGTCAGTAAATTAAGTGCTAATGTTGAAAGTTTTGACCGCCAAAGTGCGCATTGCAATACAGTTGTTGTTGTTGTAGTGGCTGGTGCTGCCGTAGTTCACTTCACGCTTCCGGCGGAAACAGTCAACAGCAGCAGCAGGAGGAGCAGCAGCAGCAGGAGCAGCAGCAACAACAACGACTCTAAATTGATGATGTTGCCCCAACGAAAATTGCACTCACTTTCTCCGAGGACTTTCTTTTCGGTAGCTGCGGCTGCGTGTGCCACGCAGTCTGAAAATTTTTAATGCTTTAATCTTGATGCTAATAAATCTTGAAGTTGGCTGGCACTTTCACATTACTTGCGGGACGAAGCCAAAGGGTTTGAGCAGGGGCAGAGTGAGAGCTGCGTGCTCTAAATACAATTAGACAGCTGCACGCTGCTTAACAGTCTTAGTTTAAGCCAATTTGAATGCACTTTGCCAGCCAGAACTAAAGGGCTGCCAGTTCATCCAACCCCACGCAGCTCTCGTGATCGCTTCTAATTACAACAGACGCTCCAAAGGGCGTGCGAGTCCTTTGCAAATGGCAGCTGACAGTTTGCCAGGAGGAGCCGGCAACCCTAATCGAATTGCGAGTGGAGTTGTGCGTGCTGCCACCTGTCCAATTGACTGGGCCATGTTTCAGTTATTAATGTATATAATGACGTTATTTTATTGGACATCAGGAAGTTTGTCTTTAAGTTATGAATTGGTATACAAAGATATATTAAAATTTATAGAAATAACTGAGACTCTTCTGCCCCCAACTCTCATTATTAGCAAGCAAATGTATCTTATCTCTCTCTCTCTCTCTCTCATTTCTATTCAATCATAAATTGCCTTTGCTTGACTTTTGCTCAATCTTCAAGTGGCAAAAGGCGATTTTTCTGTGTGGCTAGCAAAGGAGAAGGAGAAGAAGAAGGAGGCTTTGGCCAATCGCACAATGCTCAAGAAAGAAAATTTAATTTTTTCTCATTGTGATTTGCATGCAAAGCAGGCAACAGCAACAACAACAGCAACAGTAATGGAAACAGTTATTGTTCACGCACAGTGGTAACAGAAATTAAATTCAAATTTAATTTTAATTTTAAATTCTATATATTTGAGTAAACTAGATAGTCATATATATATATAAATAGTGGTGTGAATATCATACTTGATACTAAAAATAATACTAAATAGCAATAAATGCTAACTCTTGGCATGGTAATGGTTTTGTTGAAATGTAAGTACCAGGCAAAAGGAGGCGTGGCAGACCCCACAAACTATATATAGTCTTGATCAGGGTGACGAGTTGAGTCGATTTAACATTATTCCTCTGTCTATTTCTTCTAAGTAATCCCTCTACGTATTTCGAAGTATTGCTTACCAGTATTTCCGCAAAATATTTCCTCTTTCTTCTAAGTAATTCCTTTACTAATTTCTTTAGGTAATTCCTGTAAGTAATTGCCTTACGTATTTCCTTTACGTCATTCCTCTACGTAGTTCGTCTACGTCGATCACACGCTCTGCATCACTTCGCTGCGCTGACCACCAACAGGCCTGGACGACTGAAGAAATGCTGCAGCTGCAGCCTTTTATATACGTAAAGCCACTTTTACTCAAGCACTGTCTCTCTCTCTCTCAAATGTGAAGCCCGACCGCAGGTAGAACTCTTTGCAGTTGACATTCAAGTGACCAATGGGAACGCTCTCTTCTGCTGTGAGCATTCTAGCTTCATTTTACACATACACATACCAAAAGAGAGCTGCTGCCTACACATAGACAACTCTAATGATCTTTTACTCTTTTTCTCTCCTTGCTTTAACTTTTACTCAAGCACTGCAGTGCATAGTCTCTCTCAAATGTGAAGCCCGACGGCAGGTGGCGCTCGTTATAATCGAGCTTCAAGTGAGAAATGGGAACGCTCTCTGCTGCTATGAGCACTCTAGCTTCGTTTTACCTAAACACAAATACCAAATGAGAGCTGATGCACACACATTGACAACTTTACTACTATAACTTTAAGTCTTACTACTATAACTATAATTCCTACTACTATTACAAAGGTCCTACTACTATAACCATTACTTCTACTACTACAACTATAAGTCTGCTGCGCTTTATATATGCCCACTATTACTCAAGCACTGTCTCTCTCTCTCTCTCAAATGTGAAGCCCGACGGCAGGTAGCGCTCGTCACAGTCGAGTTTCAAGTGAGCAATGGAAACGCTCTCTTCTGCTGCGAGCATTCTAGATTCGTTTTACACATACACATACCAAAAGAGAGCTGTTGCCTACACATAGACAACTCTAATGATCTTTTGCTCTTTTTCTCTCCTTGCTTTTACTTTTACTCAAGCACTGCAGTGCACAGTCTCTCTCAAATGTGAAGCCCGACGGCAGGTGGCGCTCGTTGCAGTTGACATTCAAGTGACCAATGGGAACGCTCTCTGCTGCTGTGAGCACTCTAGCTTCTCTTTACCTAAATACAAATACCAAATGAGAGCTGCTGCCCACACATAGACAACTTTTATGATCTTCTGCACTGCTTCTCTCTTTGCTTTTACGTTTACTCAAGTACTGTATGCGTGCGTGCCTATGTGTGTCTGTGTGTGTGCGTGTGTGTGTGTGAGTGTGTGTGTGAGTGTGTGTGAGTCAGTGCAGTCTTGACTAGAGCTTTCTTACTTATTTTATTTATTCTTACATAAATAAGAATAAATAGAAAAAATTAAAAAACTATATTAACAACTGCAGAGTTAATGGAATAGATATTTTTTGTATTTTTACCATAAATAATAATAAATACTAAGTCTTTCAAAACTATTGTTGAACCACTGTGCGCCAGTTGGCAGCGCTGACATTTGGGAGTAGATGAGGCCGAAAGGGGGCGGCAGTGCGGCTTTTTCCCCTTTTGCGGCTTTTGCGGCCAGCAATGGAGCTCAGAGTTGTGACACACAACTGTCAAAGTGGCTCGTGACAAATTTGTTATTAGCAGCAGCAGCAGCAGCGGCAGTAGAAGAAATAGAGGCAGCAGGAGACGGCAGCAGGAGACGGCAGAGCGACTTTGCCTTGGGGCAGCCAGCTGACAGCTTGACTGCATGTCGCTGGCTTCCTGGTTTTATTAACTCAGAATTTATAGCCCGCCATTAGGCGCTGCGAATTAATCAAATTTTTTATTTGTCTCGCTCGTAACAACATAAATTTGTATTTAAAAATGAGTTAGCTACGCAGCTTGTGCTCTGCTGTTCTGTTTTCTCAATTTCACGCCGTCTCACCTGCCAAATGAAGGACATTTTTCTTGACGCCTTCGTCTTATTATGTAAGAATTTGTCATTTTCGAGCATGACTCGGCTAGATGAAATGCAATTTACCCTCACAAAAGGCATTTTAATGTTCTTATTTAATGGTCGCTTTAAAAAACAACAACAACAACAACAATAACAAACAACTTCCATTGAGCCTGAGCCTCAGCCCGAGCTCATCAAGAGCAAAACTTTGTCCAGCAGGAGGCGGCATATGTTGACCAGCTGAATGGCTCGGCCTCTTAACTGTTAGCTGTTGGCTGTTGGCTGTTCTGCGTTCCTTTTATGCCCAGAAAAAGTGCAAAAATATGTTGCACATAAATTTGTATTAAGTTTGCCGCTGTCACTTTTTCGTTCGCCTAAGCAATGCGGGCAGACAGCATAACGACATAATCATAAATTTAAATATGCAACCCCACAGCACTCCCTCCCCCGCTCCCCTCCTCGCAGAAACTCGTACTTATGCTAGTATGTTGGCTGCGAATCTCCCCATTCCCTGCTCTGCCCTATGCCCACTAAACTTTACATTTCTTAGCAGGCAACAAAAAAAAAGAAAATCAAGAGAGAAAAATAAATATATAAAAAAAAAAAACCTTTGCAGTGACAGTTTCACTTTGCCTGGCATAAGGAATTTCAGCTTCAGCTGCCGCCTCACACACACACACACATGTCGCCTCCTGCTTTATGCGTGCTAAATGAAGTTGTTTTTCGGCTGGCTAGCAGGAGAAGGAGGGGCAGTTGGCAGAGCCGGGTCAGAGCATACGCACGCCAAAGACTCAAGTATAAAAAGAAAAGCCTTAAGTACTATAGAAGAAGGGGAAAAGAAGTGAGCTGATGGGTCAAGAGTCAGATTTATATATTTATATATATTTATAGTATAGATAGATATATATAGATAAAGATTTATATATATATTTATAGTATGACAATTAAGAGAAATTTTATAAAATATAAATATGCAAAAGGAAGGAGAATACAAGAATTTATTAACAATATTCTGACAATATGAAATTTTTAAATAAATATTTAGTCACTTAATTGAATTAAATTTGCTAATAAAAAAAAAATATAGCTAAGATATATATAAATTAAATATATTTAAATAAATATACACAGCAAAAATAAATAATAAAATGTTAAAAAAAAAATAAATAAATAAAAATATATATTTGCAAAAAAAAAAATATATATATAAATTACAAATCAAATCAAAAGAGAACAAATATTTAATTTTTAATATGGAAACAGTCACCAAAAAAAAAAAAAAAACAAAAAAGCCAATAAAAATATTGCAATAATTTGTTGCTTTATCAAACTGTAAATTGAAATAGAATTTCCCTACAGCATACAACAAATAATAACATAAATAGAAAATGGAATTTGTTAGTCTCAATAAATCAAAAAGAAAATAATTTTGTAAATTTTTACGTAGGCAGCAGACAGAGACAGAAATAAATCTTGAAACAGCTTAAATGTCTCTAAATTCAATAGATAAAATGTAAAAGGAAAAAGAAATAATAATAAAAAAAACTTTTGTTCAATTTTAATATTATAGTCCCATTAGAGTGCGAATACTTTGAGACGAAATATCGATAGTAAATCGAGCAAAATGTGTGACCAGCACCTGGGCACAGCAATGGGTGTGCGTGTGTGTATTCGAGCCAACCCCTGTTCGAGCAAAGATTTTCTCAATACATAATCCCAAAGCAATAGACAACAACACCGTAAAATGCTTTGCAAATAAGCCAGCAACAACAATAACAACAACAACAAACAAACAAACTATGGGCCAACTGCCTTGTAATAGATTTAAGGGCAACAAAAGCAGCCCGAAAACGAGAAGCATTAGTTTATTAGAGTATATATGAGTATGTGTGTGAGTGTGTGTGTGTGTGTGCAGAGCTTTAATAGTCGGGTAACAAAATAAACACACTGCTCACACACAATAACGGGGCTGCTGCTATTCTAGTTTAGAAAAATATTTAAATGGAAAATCTCTTTTGGGGTAGATGCTTGGCCAGTCCTGCAAAGACATAGTACAAGGTGCTTCCGCAAAGGATGCGCAAATAATGTCTGTAAACAATTTTTATTGCTTTCTGCATGAGAGAGAGCAGGAGCCAAATGGAACTGGAACTGGAACTGGAACTGGAACTCAAATATCAGCAGAAGGCGAGGCAGATTTGCTTAAAAGTAAAAGTTGTTGATAGAAATCACAAAACACAATAACATAAATTGCAAAATGTGACAAAAGGGTTGCCAGTCAGTCCGAGCACCCCTCGAGGGTGCCCAGACATTGGGTCAGCTTGCCAAGAAATAAATAACAGAAAAAAAAAAAAAAAAACTAAACAAAGAAATGCACAAATTATGAAATCTTAACTGGAATATACCCTGGACTCTTGGATAAAAAATAAAATGGAAGAGTAGTGTGAAACGATTTGGGAGTGAAATGAACTGAATATATGCTACACAAGAAGTGGGAGCAGAGCTGAGAGCATACGAATATAATAGAACTATTGTATATTGGAGAAGAAGTTTGATCTGAAATGTTTTGTATGTGTGTCTATGTATAAGAGAAAGTAACATAGTTATAGAGAAGCATAGATGATCTGTGAGAAAGAAACATAGTTAAAGAGGAACACAGATGTTCCTATGAACATAAATGGTTCTATGTTCCCCTATATATATGTATATATATGTATGCTCCTATGCATAGAGAAAGCAACATAGATACAGAGGAACAGAGCTGTTTCGAAGAACATTAAAGTTCCTATGTTCACCTATAAATATAAGAACATGTTCCTATGAATAGACAGAAAAACAGCTATAGAGAAACACAGATGTTTCTATGTTCCTGTGTTTTCCTATCTAAATATATGAATATATTCCCATGAGTAGATAAAGCAGAATATAGAGGAACAGAGATGTTTCCATGTTCCTATGTTCCTCTCTAAGAATATGTGAGTAGATAGAAACTTAACTAGAGAGGAACAGAGTTGTTTCCATGTTCCTATATTCCTATTAATAGAGAAAGAACTCTTCAGCAATATAGAAACAGAGATGTTCCTATGTTCTCCTATATAAAATTAATGTGAAGAAGAAACTTCAAGAAGAAGACTGGAAGACTTCAAATCGACTAGTCAAGCCAACTGAAAATCAACAAAGTTTCCTTAACAAAAACCGAGAATACCCTACAACAGCTGCAACTACAGGGTATTCAAAAGAAAGTCAACAACAAATAGAGCCGAGTTTGAAGTGTGGTCATGTGTGTGTGTGTGTTTGGCACTATGGCACACGGATCTCTGGAGTTGTCTCGATGACATCAGCAAACAAGAGGCGCAGAAATTGAAAAACTAATCCAAGGCATATGACGCATACGGCGAACAGCAACTAAAGGCTTAACTTGCGCAAGTGATTCGCATTAAAAGTTTAAACTTGCCAAATTGCCGACACACACACACACACACAGATATACAATGTTTGAACGTAAGCCAAGCCAAGCCAGAGCACACACCTAGCTGAAGAATCCGGACCAGGAGCCGAGCTCAGCCCGTCAGCCAGCCAGTTGGCAAAAAGGAAATTGCTTGCTTTTCATAACTAAAACTTGGGAAATTATGAAATTCATACAGGAAGACAATTTTCTTGCACATCTAATTCGGTCGACCGCCCCGCCCACACCGCCCACTGCTGGCATCTTTTGGCCGTGCAACATTGCAGCATGAAATTTGTTTGTGGTCTTAGCCATAAGTTTGCCCGTCGACAGGCAACTTGCGGCTGCTGCCGTTTGCTTGCTGACTGCTCTTGGACTGTTCGAGCTGCTGACTTCTGGCTGCTCGCCCTTATCCCAGAGATTTGCAGTTTTTAAGCTACAGCAAAGAGTGGCAGGGGGGGGGGGGGGGAGGAAGAGAGCATGCTCTCTGCTTGCCTGCCCGAACACTTCTAAGCAATTTCGGTTGCTTTTTTGCGGCACTTTTGACGGAAATCCTATCCGTCTGGTGGCCCCTGCTCCATCCCGTCCCGCGCCCTGCTCGCTCCCCGTGCAATTCGTTAGCTTTGTTTAACTTGCAATTTGCTGGCAACTGATAGGTAGCTACAACTGCTAGCCACAACTTGGCCAGAACTGACTGGCATCTTGACTTTCATTAGGACAGTGCATATTTGGTAAGCAAAGGCGCACACACACAGACACACAGAGATACAACTACAGCTACAGCTTTTAGCTTTTAGCTTTTAGATTTCAAGTTTCAGTTACTGTTTCCATTTCAGCTTCAATTTGTATATTGCAAATGGCAGGCAACAGGTTTAATTCATTTTTTATGGCTGCATAAAGAAAAACCATTTATAAAGATATAAAGCACAGACATATCATACATAGTACATACATATCTATGAATATGTATATACTGTGAAGCGTAGCCGAAAAACCAATGAGCAGCAGGAAATCTAAAAATTACATAAGGGATCTGGGGATTTTTTGCGATAGAAGAGCCTTCGAGCCAGTCAGCCAGCCAGCGAGATTGTCGCACACCAACAACAGCAACAGCAACAACAACAATAGAAGAGACAACGCCAATGCTCCATTTGTTATTATGCTCAGCAGCGTGCAAGGATGGCATCCTGGCCACGTTTGTTTAGTTTACGTCCGATTCCCCATGCAATAACTTAAAAAACACGAAGACAGTCCGACAGGCCCGACAGCTACGGGCGGCCCAGTACCAATAAATGCCAGCCCAAGACCACCTTCAGTTGCTGCTGCTGCTGAGAGTCTGCTCCTCCTCCTGATCCTGCTCCTGCTCCTTTGGCAGCAGCAGCCCACAACAATAGGCAAACAGCCGTTGGGCACGGAAGTGCCGCCATGACGAGCTTAATTCTAACATGGCCAACAACAGCAACACTCCATACACACAAAGGCGACAAAGCAACAGGGCTAAAAAACAACCAACCAGCACACACACACACTCGCTCAGCTTGGTTTTGGGCTTGGCAATCATATTTTGCCAGCTTATTGACAGCGTAATCAGAGCCAATGTTTGACAATACTCATGGCAACAACAATGCTCAGACGCAATAATAAAATACAAATACAATTTATAGTTATACTATTTTTACGGTGCTCTGGTGCTGGCAGGAGGCGGAAGAGAGGGGCAACCAAACTGGTAATTCATTACTTTATCGATGCCATAAGTTCGCCACGCAGCTGGGACCAGGTCGCTAGTTTGCCACGTACCACACCATAGCAGCCATAGATGTATGTGCTCACACACATACACACATACACACACACGCACACTTTTGCCTATTGGTAAGTATAAGCATTTTTGTGTACACAAAAGCTGACAATTTATAGCCTCAGTTGTGTGTCGTCTGGGCGAGTTAAAACCCTTTTGCGATACGGCAGGAACCCAAAAGAGAGAGGAGAACCCGCCAAGAGTCTAGAAGTCTAGCTATACACACACACACACACACACACACACACACACACTAAATTTCCGCTACTTAAGGGCATTCTTTTTAATTGACATTAAAGGGAATTGCAGCAAATGGAAAGAATTTTTCAATGAGCGTTAAAATAAAAAAGAAAATTTATTTTATAAAGAAACCTTGACTTTTTATTATTCACCAAACTCTTATTTAATGTCTAAGCTTCTTTAATAATTTAAAAAAAATTATTTGATTAATTATTGCACACATAGCTATATATTATAATATTCTACAACAATTATTCATTCAACTTTTGATAGTCAAAACTCACTTCAGAATACTAATAAAAATAAAATTAAATTTTCTGCTTCAGTTAAATGAGTTTTTTTTTAGGGTTGTTTATATTTTTCTTTGATGCTTAAGTACATTCTACACTGAGCGCAAACAAACAATGCACAGGACACTGTAAACACTTCATGCAGCGAGTGCCTAGAAAAATATTGACCAGCCACAAGCAAAAAGCCTCTCGAAGAACAGCCAAAAAAAATATCCACATACACACAAAAGTAACAACAACAACAACAACAACAATAACAATAATACTAATAACAATAATCATCACACTATGTTATAGTTAAAGCAAGCACAAATTATTATTGTTATTATATGTAGTGCGACTCGTGGTCAAAGCAGCAAAAACCACAACAACAACAACAACAAATACCAGAAAGAGCATTGATTCCAGTTGTGTTAACGACTGCAGAATACTCATTCAGCAGCTAAGCTTAGTCGGAAATATTTTCGCATTGAAGAAGATCCACCTAGAGCATATATACAAGACTATATATACGCCCTACTTTCAAGTCCCTGCTTGACGGACTTTGCAGTGAACCAATATGCCCATTACACTTTCGTCAATGTGTATAAAAAGAATAGAGCAAACTTTTCTCATTTGGCACGCATGACACACGACTTTATTCCCGAACAATTTTCGACCCACTCTCTCGATGTATACATATAGCTATATATATATACTGAGAATTGTTGACAGTGCAAACAGGAGGCTGGCAAAATAAATAAATAGGCTAAAATTGAAAATGCATAAATTGCTTGTTAACAAAAATACGAGTGCAAATGAAAATATAAAATATGCATGCACACACACACACACATATACATATATATACAAAAGCAATTTGGCCCCAAAGCACAAAAAAAATAAGTAAAAATATATAATACTAATAATAATAAAACAATAACAAAAAGATGTTGGTACACATTAAAACAAGGCCACAGCTGGCAGGAGGCGGCACGCCCACAAGTCGTGTTGAGGAATTTTAAAATGTCGCCCACAGCAAATTGAAAATTAAACGAAAAACTTTAAAATAACTATATTAAGGCGAGGCAGCAGAGGCACACCGAGCAGGAGGCGGACGGCAGGAGGCGGCAGGCGCTAGTCGGCCGTCAAAGAAAAAGTTATATAAAATGTTTTTTCCTTCGGCCTGACCCCAATTGTAGGCATGGACAGGCTGCTTTTGTTGCGCAAGTGTTGTCAACTTAATAAAATGACGCTCGAGCATGGCAAGTTGACCAGGACAAGCTCCAGCAGCAGCAGCAGCGGCAGCAGCATCAGGACCAGGCACCAACACAAACAAGCCACAGCAAGTGCATGTAAAAAGTTGTGCCAAAAAATACATTTCCCTATTCTTCTTTTTCATTTTCATATTCCTGTTCTTTTCTTTTTTATTTTTTACCAACACTGTCAGCAAGTTACTCATACACAGTTATGTACATATATATACATATAGATATATGTAAATATATACTGTATCTTGGCAAGTTTGACCATTTTGGTCATATTTTACAGTTGCTGCGGCCATTGTTGCCGCTGTTGCACGTTATACATGTGTGTGTGTGCGTGTGTGTGCGTGTGTGTGTGGTGGTGGGTTAGTAGTGCCACAAGTCTCTGCGGAGTGCCTAAATTGAATATCATCCAGGCTCAAATTAATGTCTTCAGCACAAACTTTGCCACTTGAAGCATATTTTGCCTGACTGCCTGCCTGGCCGCCTCCTGCTAGCCGGCCTGCTGCTCTCAGCCTCGGCCTCTGCCCTCAGTTCGCTCAGCTTTTCCTTAGCTTCAGCTACTCTAGCTTTGGGTACTATGGAATATACATCGAGAATGATGTTGCTTAGCTGAACAAATTTGAGGAATATATAAAGGAAAGGGAAATATTTTATATATTTTATATGAAAAGATTCCAATTATTCTTAGCGTCTGTCTCTGAGCGTCGTTATAATAGTATTCTACTGCACTTTATAATAATATTCTTAGACATACATACATATATGTAAATAATATATAAACATCTCAGCTTGCTCATAAATTTCACTTTCCATATTTATAAAGCTGTGTATAACTCTGCTCTATAATGAGTTGTTGAGGTTTTGCAGTTCTTTTTTACTTTACTTGATCTCTTATTAAATCATTTTTTAATTCTTAGCTCTTCCATTTTGCTCTCAAACTACAATACTCAGAAGGCTTACCTGTCATCTCGTTCTCTCTCAACAACAGTCGGGACTATATTCAGTTAGAGCTATCTACGTTTGTCTCATTCTCGTAAAGTGCTGATTTATATATACTATGGATCGTGCTGCCAACTTGAGTAAAACATCCAATGCAACTCTAACAAAAGTTGAGACGCTCTCTTGTCATGTCTTATTATACATATTAGTGATACGACATGTGTACATATATAATAAACATACATATGTATATAAAAATATTAAAAATATATATATAAAAATAGTAAAAATATGTAAATTTATATATATATGCACATCTATTATTTTTATTTTTTAATTATTATAATTTTTTTTTTTTTTTTTTTTTTACTTTGGTTTCATTGCAAACTTTAATAATATTTAACTAAATACATATTTAAATAAATTTTAATTATTTATATACATATATTTAATAATAATATCAGAGCAGAGTATTTATTATTCGACACTTGCAGCTTTCTCGTTTTTATTATTCTTTATACTTTCGTGTTTTTTCTTGCTCTACGTCGAGCTGTCCGCACTTTGCAGTTGTTGTTGTTGTTGCTTTCGTTGCTCTTTTGGCACTGCAAACTTTTTTGGCAGTTGCAGCAGCATCTTTGCGGTCGTCGTTGTTGTTGTTGTTGTTGTAGCCGTTGATGCTTGGCAAAGTTTGTCTGACCCGCAAATTGAAATGGCCGTAGATTTAGCCTGGTAACGCCGGCATTTTAGCTAATTGCACGCACGGCCGCCGCACTCGTCGCTCCCCGCTCACCACTCGACTTTTGGCCAGTGATTTGATTTTGTTCCCCATTCGGGGGATAATGGCACGCGTTGTACCGTAAACCACGGTGCGTTATGCATCCCCAGAGTACCAGGGCAGGAGACCCGCATTGAGTAAACTAATATCCCGGCCAACTGCAGGAACACCCTCCTCCTGCTCCTCCTGCTGTGCGTGTTATTAATTCGAGGCAATCTATTAAAAATGTAAAATGCATGAGCTACAAAGACAATTGCAGTCGGAACTACTTAAATGTGTCTATACATAAGTATATTCCAGATATAGAAAGAGGCAGAGAGAGAGAGAGAGATAGAGAGAGAGATGCATGTATATAGGGCTGTTAATGCACAAGGGAAAAGTCTAGCTGTCTGTCTGTCTCTCTGTCTATCTCTGTGTGTGTCTGTCTGTCTGGTTAAGCGACTGTCTGGTGTGGCACGTATACCCTAAACAGAGAACCAACTCTATCTGTCGTGTCGTCTGCTTTTGATGTTGCGCCGTGCGTGCCTCGTGGGCAAGTCAAGTCGTGAGACAACTGGGCCCAGTCTACTCGACTCTACCCTCTGCTGTTGCATTATTTACGCGACGGTTCTTGTTTATTGATGTTTGTCTGTTGTTGCACAGGCGCTGCCTTTGCCATGTTACCTGTGCGCTTTGTGGCTTTCACTCCACCTCAATTCGGTCCAGACCCGTGGTCCGTCAACCCCCGTTTGCCGCTACGGCGGCTACGACTTGCTTACATATTCATGAGGGTTGCGGTAGCAAAAGTAGCCAAAAAGCAAAAATAAAATAGGAGGAAAAACGTAATGTGCGGGCATTGCCAAAAAATTGCGGTTCAAGTTCGCTGGCTTTGTCGTAACTTGGCCAGCTTTAGAGTCTTACCCTTGTTTATCTGCCAATGCACTTACTCCAGGGAATTCGAGCTTAGACCAAGAGAGAGTGTTGGCCGGGCCGTAACAGACGCCACTGCAATTTGCAGCTTAAATATGCGGATTTAATTGAGTTTAATTGTATATGAAAGACGAGATTTGTATTTTGATTTTTTGCCTCACTGCACCACTGCTGACAGCTGGCCAAATCGAGCTAAACCACCCAAACTCGACCCACTCATTTGCATGGAATTCAATATTTCTTTTCACCTTCATTTACAGTGGATTCTTGTGGCAGTGTAGTTATATTTATTTAAGTTCATGAAATGAATATAAATAGAGAAATATATAAAAGAAATATTAACGAAAAGTTGAATTGTGTATATATTTAAATCGAGAAATATATAAATATAATAACACAATTATTTTTTGGGATAAAATCTAATTTAAGTACCTTAAGATATTTATTCATAAAATTAAAATATAGAGAAAAATATAAATATTACATATTTTTAAATTATTATTTAATATTATTTTAATATAGGAAAAGGAATTCATTTTAAGATATTTAAAAAAATACTAAAAACTAATATTTTAACATGAGTAAATAAAATTAAAAAATAAATAAAAAGTAATCGAATTTTAAAATTAAAATAATAAGAATTATAAATATTACGATAATAATATAAAATAATAATAATATGATAAATAATATATAAATAAATATAAAATAGATAAAATTAAAATTAAAATAACTATAGGTAAAACAATATATTTTTAAATAAACTTAACAGCTCTACCATAACACTTAACAATAATCATTCATCATTGAACATTTACCAAATTGTCATTCATCATAATGCGTTTCAACATATCGCTGATTCACTGTACCAGCAACACCCAAACGAGATGGCTCCGCGTGTGTGTGTGTGTGTGTGTGTGTGTGTGACGCAGAAAACAAAGGTCGAGAGCTTATTAAAATTTATATATTTAAATAGCATTTACCGCTAGCCACTCACACCCCATATCGTCTATCAGTGCGTGCCCTGGGGCGGTACAGATGAAAGTTTGAAGTGCTCCACATGCTCGCCCACATAGCTAGACAAGCCAGACTTGCAATTGACAAAAAGGGGTAGTTGGCACACACACACACACACACACACACACACACACACACACACACACACACTGGCACATAGACTAGAAAAACAATTTCACGGTTATTCCTGGCAAATATGAAAAGTAAAATGTAATAGCCCCCCAGTCAGCAGGCCCGCCCCTATAACCACCCGCACAACAACTCACAACAAATTCCCCCCTCACAGCAGCAGCAACAACAACAACAACAACAACAAGAGCGTCGCATATCAAGCGGAAACGGAAGTCAGACACTTACATATGCGCGCGTAACTTTACGCCCATCGTCTTTTTAGTTGTTGCTATTTGTTGTTGTTGTTGTTGTTATTGCTGCTGATTTGCTTTTCATTTTTTGTTCTCTCTCTATCTCTCTCTCTCTCTCTCTCTTTCACTGTGTTTACTGTGGGTTTTGTGGGTCTGTCAGCCCTGCGGCATATTTCAACAGTTGCCAGCCCGTAGTTGCCGTTGCCGTAGCTGTTGTTGTCATAATATTGGCATGCATATATCATTCTGACGGTCTATAAAAATTTCTACACCAAAAGCCACTGCTAAGGGTTGATATTTTTTGTTGTTGTTGTCAGCACTGTTGCACTTGTCATAAATCGCGAATGGGGGAAAAACTGAAAAACTGAAAGTCGAGAGTGTCGTGTTCGGTATTTCGTTTTTAGAGAGAGAGAGAATGTAATAAGCCTCAATGGACTATCGCTTATTCTGATCCTAAGTGGTTGATAATAAATTGTTAGTGAGATATTTTCGATGTCATTTCAGGGGGTTGTTGTGCTCTGCCACCAACCCCTTTGCACTCGTATCAATACAACTGTCGAAGTGGAAGGAAGAACAACAAAATACTTTGACAAATCAAATGTCCTCATATCGGGAAATCAACTAAAAAGAGTACGAAAAACTTGGTTATTTTTCGCGTCTGCTTATTTATTAAGCACGTCCACGTCCTGGGATTATACGCACAGACTCACACACACACACATACACACGCTCTTAACTCACCTGCAACTCCCTTTGGCAACATTTTTATTAATATTTAATGCAAGTTTCGCAACTTTCGTCCGCCCCCTGCCCTGCCAACCCTCATAAAACGTAACTTTTCGCACAACTGACAACTCAATTCGGCAGCTTTGCCCTGTCGCCCCAACGTCCCGTTTGCCCCCCCTCGTGCGTCCCGTCTCCTGCCCAGCACGTGCCAAATATTTGTGTCGCTCGACGCGATCCCCGCTCCAGCTAGTGCATGCAAAATGACGCCAGCCACGCCTCTTGGACTCCATTAGACGGAGTTCTTAGTCTGCATAGCTTCATAATGAAAAATTTCCAGCCCCTCAGCTGAAGCCTGACAGACAGGGGTTGGCTGTGATTTGCCACTTGCGAGGGTAAGCGTAGACCCAACTAACGCTCAACGTTACATAAATCATAAATATTTTAAAGTTTCAAATTACCAGTGGCAAAAACAATCAATGCGACCATACCGCCCCCTCAAGGAAAAGGTTCTGTCACAGATGTCAGCATTTGCAGTGCCCCAGGGCAGGGGCAGTACCAAGCGGAGGCGGGGCAGGCATAGCAAGGCGTAGATTACAATCAACTCTAATCTAATGAGAGCCAGTGAGAGAGTGAACCAATTTTTGATTGTGGGCAAAGCATTTGGAGATTGCGTGAAAAATTGAACACAAAATTGGTGGATAGAAGAAATAGGAGAAATATTATTTTGATACAGTTGAAATCGAGAAGTAAAAGGAATTGTAATACAATTTGCTTGAGCACCACTTAAATTTGGATGTAAGTGAAAGAGTAATGAATTTATTTTGACATATAATTTAATATAGTATATGAAAAATATAATACAAAAATTAAATAGAAAATTAATACACATTTAAAAAATAAAAATAATATATAAACACATATGTATGAACAATATTTAAAAATAATAATAAAATAAACATTAATATTAAAAATTATTATATTATTAAAATTAAAATATTAATTTAAAAATTTAAAAAATAATAAATAATAAAATTTAAAAATAAATTGAGAAATATTTAAAAATATATATAAATAAATTTAAAATGTATATAATATGGGAATAAAATATTTAAAAATATATACAGTGACGAGCAAAACTGTAACACGAATTCAATGCTGCAACTTCAAGGGTCTATATTTTCGCTTCTACGCTATGGATGTTTATGATCTTAATTTTGTTTTGTTAGTACGATATTTAGCTGTCTTATCTGAAAATTTGAAATGATTCGGTTGGCTGGAAGAATTATTAGAATTAAAAATGTAAAGAAAGTCAAATGTTACAGTTTTGCACGTAGGCCATTTTGCAACAAATATATTTATTAATAATATTTTAATAATTAATCCATGACTTTTTTTTATTTTTTTAGTTCATTAATGTCATTTGCCATCATTTTTGTATACCATCGCACCATTTCCGGAGGAATCGCGTACCAAATGTCCTTGTTCCTCTCGCGCAGCGCTAGCAGTCCACTTGGAGCCACCAATAATTCGCAGGCTGCGATTTCACAAGACTCCATATATTTTTAATGAAATTCATGTCTGAACATTGCTCAGGACACTTCAGGGACTTAAATCCTTTCCATAGACTCTACTTTTTGACCAAATAAGTCGTTGTCTTCGGGTCATTGTCCATCATTTGGCAGCACTACGACCCATATTTTCAGTCAATTCTACCAAATTCTTTTGTAAAATGTCAGGTATTGCTCCTCAAATGATATTCCATCAATTAAAGCCAAGGGTCCAACACAATCTTTGTTCATGCGTCCCTAAACCATAAGAGAGCAGCCACCGCGCTTGTCAATTTGCCTTACTGTGTTGTTACAGTCAACAGACTGGACTGTGGGATCTCTAGGTGAATGCAAGGATTGTCCATATGACATGAAACGGTTAATACAGCCAGATGAAACTATAAACAACCATTTTCAGTCATATGGACAATCCTTGCATTCACCTAGAGATCCCACAGTCCAGTCTGTTGACTGTAACAACACAGTAAGGCAAATTGACAAGCGCGGTGGCTGCTCTCTTATGGTTTAGGGACGCATGAACAAAGATTGTGTTGGACCCTTGGCTTTAATTGATGGAATATCATTTGAGGAGCAATACCTGACATTTTACAAAAGAATTTGGTAGAATTGACTGAAAATATGGGTCGTAGTGCTGCCAAATGATGGACAATGACCCGAAGACAACGACTTATTTGGTCAAAAAGTAGAGTCTATGGAAAGGATTTAAGTCCCTGAAGTGTCCTGAGCAATGTTCAGACATGAATTTCATTAAAAATATATGGAGTCTTGTGAAATCGCAGCCTGCGAATTATTGGTGGCTCCAAGTGGACTGCTAGCGCTGCGCGAGAGGAACAAGGACATTTGGTACGCGATTCCTCCGGAAATGGTGCGATGGTATACAAAAATGATGGCAAATGACATTAATGAACTAAAAAAATAAAAAAAAGTCATGGATTAATTATTAAAATATTATTAATAAATATATTTGTTGCAAAATGGCCTACGTGCAAAACTGTAACATTTGACTTTCTTTACATTTTTAATTCTAATAATTCTTCCAGCCAACCGAATCATTTCAAATTTTCAGATAAGACAGCTAAATATCGTACTAACAAAACAAAATTAAGATCATAAACATCCATAGCGTAGAAGCGAAAATATAGACCCTTGAAGTTGCAGCATTGAATTCGTGTTACAGTTTTGCTCGTCACTGTACATATTTAATATGGGAATCAATTGAGAAATATTTAAAAATATATATAAATAAATTTAAAATGTATATAATATGGGAATAAAATATTTAAAAATATATACATATTTAATATGGGAATCAATTGAGAAATATTTAAAAATATATATAAATAAATTTAAAATGTATATAATATGGGAATATTTATTTGTAAATATTTTTTAAAAAAGCGAAAATATACAAACTTTTAAAATTAAAATTGAATATAAATTATAAATAAATATAGATTTTTCAAATGCTATTTAAATAAAAAATAAAAAATAAGAGAACAATTAAATTTAAAAATAAATAAAAGTAAATTAAATTAAAAAATATATATTAAAGCATTTACAAATGAATATTATTAAAATGAGAAAATTTGATAATAATTAAAAGGAAATAAAATTTAAAAAAAAAGTTTAAATAAATTTTAAATGAATATTCTGAATTGATTAAATAAATAATAATTAAGATAATAAAAAGTAAATGAAATCAAAATAAATCCGTAAACCATTTAAAAATAAATATTGATCATTAATTAAATACAATTATATATATAAAATATAATTAATATATTTAAAATATATAATTTGCAAGTTGCATATTTCTAGATAAAAATAATTCTTTTCTGTAAGATTTTGTGCAATAAAATTCAATAAAAATAACTCAATTTTCCCCGCAATTTCCATCAGGCTTTTGACATAATATCTGCCAGCTTTTACATCTTTTCTGCTGCTACAATTTGTTACCATTGTTATACTCCTGCTTTAATATACCTGCTTTACCTAATGCACGGCAATAAATATGAGTTTTGTAGTGGTGTTTTTAATGGTCGCCTGCAGAAGCTGAAGCTGCCCTGAATCGCAGGTGAATTGGTGGCGCACTGCGCTGCCAGTTATGAATATTGCAGAATGCCAAAATGTCTTGTAAGTTCGCTGAAGTATGTAATATGCGCGCACTTTTCATTTGCCGGCAACAGTTAACGTTGCCTTTACCCGTACCGTTACCGTTAGTGACAGTACAAAATGGCGGCATCTTGCTGTCTGCCAAGCGAACGCAATGGGCTGGCTGTCCGTCTGAGCTGCGAACGGTTACGGTTAACGTTGCAATTCATATAAAAATAATTGTTTGCAAGCGCCACATTCATTATGCGCAATGACAAAACCCACCCCTAGCCACCCCTTGCCACCTGCCACCTGCTAGCCACCCATCCACTCCGTCGTTCTGCTCCGGCAAATGATATTAAAAATGCAATTTGGCCAAAAATGCGCACTCCTTGGCGCTGCCAGGCCGCGACTTGGCTCAATCACAACGCACTTGGCAATACGCGTTACGCATTTGCAAAATTGCATTTCCAACCGGCTGGCCATGTCCTCGTTCGCTCAACTCAAGTTGCAATTCCATTGCAATTGCATTATCATGGCCATGGCCATGACTGGTCTGGACTGGGCTGGGACATCGACATTCGCTTCCTGCTTCTGGACAAATTAAACGCTCGCTCGCAATAAACATTAATAAAAATCACACAAAAATTGCCATTCGCAAGGTGCAGGCAACAAATGAAAATGGAAATTGCTCATAAACAAGTCCATCAAATAAAGTGCACACAGCTGAAACTGCAAAAGACAATAAAAACGCCAAGAAACAGCGACAAACAAACGAAATAAAAAGAGAAGAAAAAAAAAAAAACAAAGTGACGAACATTAAACATGGCCAAGCTGAATTATAAATACTCTATCTGCAGGCAAATAAAGTGCGGAAAATTATAAAAAAATATATTTAAAATAAAATTAAATTTTAAAAATATTTAAAAAATAATAATAAACTTGTAAAAATATTTAAAATGACTAAATACCCTTTTTGTTAGTTGGCGATTATTAAAAATATATTATATATATATATTTTTTTTAGTATATTTAACATAAAATTAAATTTTTAAAATATTAAAAAAATAATAATAAACTTGTACAAATATTTAAAATGACTGAATACTCTTTCTGTTAGTTTGGCTAAGCAGAAATGCTTAAATATCAGATTATAAATACTCTATCTGCAGGCAAATTATGTGCGGAAAATTATAAGACATATATTAAAAATAAAATAAAATTTTAAAAATATTAAAAATTTAATAAATGACTTGTACAAATATTTAAAATGACTGAATACGCTTTCTGTTCTTTCTTTACTTGAATTTCCAAATATTTTGCCATCAGCTCTCAGGCTCATTGGGCTTGAGGACTCTCATTAGTGTATAAAATATAGCTATTGGTGACTTTTGGCGTTAAACCGCAGCACAATATTAACAATGACGCATACGTAGTGGCAAGCACACACCCACACACACACACACACACCCATACACACACGCATGCAGACCACCGCAGACTATCAAATTTTAATACGCCAGCAGCTTGTGCCTTTATTTCATAAATGTTTAATGAAATTAAGCGGCAAGCTTTTTGGGTGAGCTGCCCTCAGCCAGGCACTGCATGTGTCTGGCTGCCCGAAAAAACGAAGAGAGTATTCCGAAATAAATCATAAAGAATAAAATACATAAGTAAGCCAGACAGTTGGCCAACCAGTCAGGCAGCCAACAGGCATCACATTGTTTGCATACCTTTTTAAACGATTTTAAAAGTTATTTCACATAAAAATAAAGTGAAAAAACTGAATTTATTTTAATTTTATTTGCTTGCACACTTAACCACAACTAAAATTGCGGCTGCTAAATTATGAAATAAGCGGTTTTTATACGCTTTTGATTTTAATGAGTGCAGTCATACAGAGAGAGAGAGAGAGAGAAAGGGAGAATGAGAGAGGTAGAATGAGAGACCAGACATAGCTAAACAAGAAGGAGCTTTGCAGTTGTGCATTACCGACTGCAGAATACTCATGCATGCTGCTAAAACTATTTTCTATTATGCCACGCCTTCAATTGGCATAAATATAATAATATTTTGGGGCGCATCAGTTTGCTTTTTAGTTTACTCGATTTGCCACGCCTGCATTCATAAGAAAGTTAGAGCAGAACAAAACTAATATACCCCTTTCACTTTAGTGATTGCGAGTAAAAAGGTTAACTAACATAAGCACACCAAATACGAGCTCTGCTTCCGGCCCAAAACATGAGTCAAGGCAGCCAGCCAGAGTCCCCGCCACCCTCAAAAAGTATGCAGCAAAAAATGCTGGACTGGGGCTCAAGTTGGACAGACGACATGCTGCATGCCGAATGCCGCATGCCGTATATTTATATGCGAAATCAAAAGTTGTTTATGACTCAATTTGTAGTTTCTGAACATGAATTATTGCAGCTGCGCGCGCCCAAACGGGAATAAAAAAATACCAAAAAAAAAGGAATCATATAAATGTATTCGCATTCATATGTCTGTCTTTCTGTGTGTGTGTGTGTGTGTGCCGAACAACACGAAAAATGTGCTGAAAAATTTGGCTGAAAACTAATTTTGCAAAGAGGAAATTAAATATGGCAAAGTTTGACATATGACAGATTTGTTGCAGTTGTTGCTTTTGCTTTTGCATTTGCTTTTGCTTTTGCCTTTGTCATGATTTTATTTATACGTCCGTCTGTCTCTCTGTATCTATGCAAGTAATTGAAACATTTGGAAGCTGCTTGGCTGACTGACAACTGGCAAATGCAAATTCTCAATTTTCAATTTTGCTGCCAACGTCAGAGCGTATTTATTTTGATTTGCAGCAAAAAGCGTATTTCATTTCAATTCATTTGCTTTCAGTTTCTTTGCAGTCGCAGTCGCAAAACTTTCGCACTGAGCCACTTAATTTAGTCAATAAGATGCAAATGATCCCGGCGCTTCACTAATTAGAAACGCAGCCATGTCCCGCCCCGCTCTCCCACCCTCTCAATTCGTTAGTTTGCCTTGTTTTCAGCTTGGCAAATGCTGCGGTGCCTTAAAACTATGCATAATCCACTGTGAATATCCGTTGACAGCAACAACAACAACAACAACAACGACGACCTCAACTCTACACTGATGAGCTTCACAGCATTTTCTTTCCATTTCCATCTTGTTTTCGCACAGAGGCGTAGCTTAAGGTGAACAATTTTGATTTCACTTTCAGTTGAGCTTGAAGTAGAGGATTTTTTTGATGAATAGTTTATTGATTTTTGATATATAAAATATAGAAGTGTTCATAGTTCATTTGATTAGTATTCATTTAACTCAAAATATCTGCAAATGAAACAATAAAAAATTCAACTTTCGGCTTATGTTTGGTTTGATTTATAGTTGTAGTACAGTATAATATAATATGTACATATATATCATGAAGAATGCCTTTTTTAATAACATTCCACAAATATAATCTACGACAAAAAAAATAAATAAAATAAATATATATATAAAATATAGTAAGCTGTTTAAAATTGTGTAAATTATTGAAAAAAAAAGAATTATAATTTATAAATAGTAAAAGAACTTTCATATATTTAATTGTTAACAAAAGCAAATCAAAAGTTATTTATTTTATTTATTTATTATTTTTTTTAGTTATTTATTATATTTACATTTATTAAATACATTTTATTTATTATTTTTTTATTTATTTATTTATTTTTATTTTATTATTATTTTATTTTTTATTTTTATTTGTTTTTTATTTTTATTTTTATTTTTTATTTTTTTTTTTTGTATATGGGATGCAAATATCTAAGTCATAATTGCATAAAAACATTTTATTTTTTAATATAAAAATAGAAAACATAAAATTAAATATATATGTACATAAAAAAAAAACAATATGTATGTATGTATATTAAAATGCAACATACAAAAACTCAAATAAAATAATAAAAAATAAAATAAAATAAAATATACAAAATTTCAGCTACTACAAATTGTTGGTCAGCAAATAAAAATATTTTGCTCACATAGCAAAATCCTTAGCATTTAGCTAGTTTATAGCTAAGCTCTTTGCCGCCCTCTCTAGCCTGCGCTACTGAGCAGAGCGTATAAATGTGTATGTGTGTGTGTGTGTGCATATGTATCTTCTGGCTTTCTCCGAGTGCCATATGCAGTCATGCCGTGCATGAAATGATGTGCACATTCTTCATCATCAAGTGCGCAGTTTGTACGTTTATCATTTGAGCTGCGGTTACTTTTCAGCTGCTCCTGCTGCTGCCCACATCTTCATTTTGGTTTGGATTCCTCGGTTACGTGGCTTGGTTTACGGTTTCGATTTCAAGCAACGCCACAATGACGACTCTGACGCTGTTGACACACTCGCTGACAAATGGCCAGCAGACGTAGAGGCAGAGACAGAGATATATCTATAGAGAGAGAGAGAGAGAGTGAGCGAGAGAGTGCATATAATTGGATAAGAAGCGCACTGGCATAAAGGCTTACATTTTCGTGCGCTGTGTCGCTCAATTGGAAAATTCAATCAAATTAGCGCCAATATATGAAATTTATACATATATTTAAACAGCAAAAACTCTCAACTATATGCAGCTGCATAGCTACATTACAGCATTGACATTGCCAATGTAAGAGGGGAGCATGAGCACGAGCAGCAGCAGGAGCAGGAGTCGAACCATTGCCACATGTTTCATGGCTGACTACTTATCGCTTAATCACATCAGAGCATCGACCAGTGTGTTGGGCCATAAAACATTTAGCAACATGAAATCGTTACTTTTGCGCAAACATCAAAGCCAATCAAAATGGCATTTCAATAATATCAGAGCACTACAATCGCATCAACGCAACTGCAGGGGATGGTAGGGGAGGTAGGGGAGGGCGGACAAACTCATACAGCCAGCAAATGTTGTAATGTGGCACGCATTGCGATGGGGGGGGCGATGGCACATAAACGATTTGTTCGCAAATATCATGAGCATGAGCTCACTCCCACACAGCTGACAGACAAGCCGAAAATACACACACACACACACCAACACACACACACACACCCACACACACACACGCACACCATGTTGGGGATGTTGTGTGGCAATTGTGTCAAACGAGACTTTCGCTTTTCAACAAATGTGTCCTTGGCCAAGCATTACAAGATGTCACACACACATGCACGTGTGTGTGTGTGTCTGTGTGTGTGTGTGTTAGTCATAAAGATATTGACATGAACATAAAGATTGGTAAGGGAAGAAATTATCTAATTTAATGTTACTTTTTTTTGTATTTATATTTATATTTATTTTTATTTTTATTTATTTTATTTTTGCTGATAATTTGTATATTAAATTTAACTGTAATCTAAGCTTTAATGCTAAGCTGATCGATCACACACTCACCTTCACTTCGTTGCGCTGACCCCCACTAGGCCTGGACGACTGAAGAAATGCTGCAGCTGCAGCCTTTTATATACGTATTACGTATTACGTAAGCCACTTTTACTCAAGCACTGTCTCTCTCTCTCTCTCTCTCAAATGGGAAGCCCGACGGCAGGTGGCGTTCATTGCAGTCGAGCTTCAAGTGAGCAATGGGAATGCTCTCTGCTGCTGCGAGCATTCTAGCTTCGTTTTACACATACACATACCAAAAGAGAGCTGATGCACACACATAGACAACTCTAATGATATTTTGCTCTTTTTCTCTCCTTGCTATGTTTGCTACTACTATTCCTACTACTAATAGCACACCAACTACTACTATAACTATAGGTCTTACTACTACAACTATAAGTCCTACTATTATTACTATAAGTCCTACTACTATAACCAGTACTTCTACTACTACAACTATAAGTCTGCTGCGCTTTATACATGCCCACTATTACTCAAGCAGTGTCTCTCTCAAATGTGAAGCCCGACGGCAGGTGGCGCTCGTTGCAGTTGACCTTCCAGTGAGCAATGGGAACGCGCTCTGCTGCTGTAAGCATTCTAGCTTCGTTTTACACATACACATACCAAAAGAGAGCTGCTGCCTACACATAGACAACTCTAATGATCTTTTGCTCTTTTTCTCTCCTTGCTTTTACTCAAGCACTGTCTCTCTCGTTGTAGTCGAGCTCTCTTTCGCTGTGTGCATTCTAGCTTCGTTTTACCTGCTACACACACATACACACACACTTCTTCTCCCCTTGCTTTTACTTTTACTCAAGTACGGTCTCTCTCAAATGTTGAAAGACGCGAAGAATTATTGAAATATCAGTTCTCCGAAGGGTTCAGGGGATTTCCTAGTCGAGCAGTCTCGACTAGAGCTTTCTTACTTGTTTTTTATATTTTATTTATTTATTTATCATTTTTTTTTTTTTTATTTTAATTTATTTTTTACTGTTTATTTTGCATGCATCATAACTGATAATTTTTTTGTTTGCTTTCTTTTACTAAATATGGCTGTAACCTAAGAATGCTGTCAAATGCTTCTGCTGCTGCTGCTGCTGCTTTCTACTCCTGCCCCTCTCTGTCTCTCTTCTCACGGGCTGCCTTATCGCATGCACAGCCCGAGCCCGAGCCCAAGTCCTTGTCTGGATATGCTTCCGATGGCATCGGACATGCAACCTCGTCGGCCAGTGGAAATAGTTTGTTCGCCGAAACGGGATTTGGCTGCGATGCGCCGCACATACACTCATCTTCATCGCCACAATCTGAATCGCCGCCTTCTTCGCCCTCTTTGGCATTGAGATCCTTGGAGGCGCACGGACACATGGCCTTGATTTCCTCCTGCTCGGATGGACTTAATTCCAATATACAATTGTCATCGTTCATTTCTATCGCAATCGGCTGGGGTTCATTGGCGCACGCCTGCTCCTCGAGTGCTCTGGCGCGACACGCCTCACAATACGAACAGATGTCGGTCAACTGGCCCTGCGATTGAGCTAGCTGTCTTTGCTGACCCTGCTGACCTTGTTGACCTTGTTGGTATTGTTGCTGTTGCTGCTGTTGCTGTTGCTGCTGTTGTTGCTGCTGTTGCTGCTGCTGTTGCTGTGGCTTCTGTGCCTGCTGGGGCTGAGCAGTAGAGCAAGCGGATGGAGCGCCTAGACCACCTTGAGCAGCTCGTATGCCACGCGCAGTCTGAGGCGGCTGTCCGCCCTGTGCCCCTTGGCCACCTTGACCGCCCTGAGCACACTGAGCACCTTGAGCACCATACTGACCCGATTGGCCACCTTGACCAGCTTGATTGCCAGCATATTGCTGAGCTGCCTGGCCACCTTGACCAGCTGCAGCACATGGCTGATTACCATTAGCACCTTGGCCAGATCGTGCAGGCTGACCATATTGACTCGACTGACCTCCTTGACCTTGACCACCTTGAGCACAGTTACCCTGCGCACCCTGGCCTGAACGAGCTGCTTGACCACCATATTGACCCGATTGACCCGATTGACCACCTTGACCACCTTGACCACCTTGACCACAGGGCTGAGCACCTTGGCCAGATCGAGCCGCTTGACCACATTCTGTACAGGGCTGATCGGAAGCATATTGCTGCTGAGCAGCAGGAGCCGAGCGAGGTGGAGATTGCGCTGCTGGAGGTGGAGCATCCTGATAGCAGGCTGTACACTGCGGCTCATCTAAATAATGCTTATTGCCAGGCTGAAGATCGCCCCCATCCGATTCACACATTCCGCAATTGCCATTCGGACCGTAGTTAATTACATTTGCAGCATCATCGGCGCCGCAGGGACAGTGGACGTCGTCGGCAAATGGCCTGGGCTGTTGTTGGCTGCCCCTTTGATCGTAAGGATTTGTATGGGTTTGGGGCACTTGGCCAGGCTCACTGGTGGCAAAGCTGGCGATATCTTGCACCATCATTGCCGCCCCGCAGCACATCTGAGACTCTTCATATTGCATATTCTGTTCGCCACACATCTTGGCGTACTCATCGGCATCTGCTGCCGCCTTCTTTTCCAAGTACGCGTCGCTCGTTATGGGACAATCCTGCAGGGCTGAGGCCATATTGTCGCTGCCGCAGTTGCAGTCGCCGTCGGTGCCGCCGCTGCCGCTGCCTGAGGTCAGCTGGCAGCCGTACCTGACCAGCAGTTCGATCAGAACTCCATTTGTCCAGCCGTAGCCCGTATGGTTCTCGCCATCCGGACTGCCAACGCCCAAACCAGATTCCTCGCAATTATACTGCAGAAGTAGGGAACAAAATGATTAGATTGCTAGACGATCAACTCAAAGATCAGCTTACCTTTTCGAACATGAAATTCGTCTTGGTGTAGGCCTCGTAGTTGGAGCTGACCCAGCGCTGTGTCCAGCGGTTTGCCATATCGGTCGCCTCGGGCGTGCCCAGATTGTTGAGGCCGTCGATCAGCATCAGCATCATGGGCGGATAGACATTCGGATAGTCCCACAGTTGGCCAGTGTTGCTCAACGTATGCGGCACTCCGCCCGGATAATAGTCCAGCTTATTCTCCTCGATGTAGCACATCACAGACCGGGAGATCTTTTCGGTATCAGCTATGGGATAGGCATGCAGCCAGAGCGGCGATAGGTTCGTCACTGCGAAGTAGTCACGCTGCTTTCTATTCCTTATATCATAGTCCAGCCAGACGCCCCGCTCCTCATTCCACAGCACCGCCGTAATGGCCTTGATCAGGCTGCAGGCTGTGGTCCGGAACTGCTTCGCCTTGTCGGCATTGCCGGCCATGGTAAAGAATTCGCCGAGCGTTTTGCAATTGCGGAACAGAATGCAGTTCAGCTCGACGGGCACTATCCAGCCGGTCTTGATGTTGGCCATGGTGCCCACGTTGTTGCCACTGGAAGAGATGAACCAGCGCGAGCTGAAGGCCTGGCCGGACTCGCAGGCGGCCTTGATGTGCGAGTAGGCCTCCTCCTTCTCCTCAGGACAGTTGAAGCCGGCGGCTACCGCCTCATCCTCACGATACGCCTCGGGTCGTGGTCCTGTGGACTTGTCGCGATATTGATACATGGTGCGGCCCTCGACCTGCACCGCGTGCTCCTGCAGGAAGGTCTCCATCTCCATTTCAAGCGTCGGCAGATTCTGTATGGCGTACTGCTCATCCCTGGTAAACTCCACGTAGGACTTGACCATCGGCACCAGCAGCGGCGGCTGGGAGCGACCCCAGTAGTAGACACGATTGCTGCCGGGCACCATTTTGTACTGCTTCACCAGATACAACAGATTATCAATCATGCCGCGCGCCGTCTGGAACATGCCGCTGTACAGCAGTCCTCGCACAATCCAATAGGTGTCCCAGTAAAAGAACTCTATGAACCGGCCGCTGGGCACAATGAACGGATTCGGCACATACATCAGCGAGTACATGGCCGGACTTGTTCTCACGCAATCCTTCATGGTGCGTCCGAGTTGCTTCCAAATGCGATTCAGGTCCATGGCAAACTTCTTCAAGGCCGGATCATTGATCTTCTCGACGAATTTCGGCTCACAGCGATAATCTGGCGGACACCAATACTCCAGCTCGGTGCCGGGCTGATCGAAGTGATTATCCACGAAGTTCGTCAGATGCTTCACCGACGACTCGTTCTTCTTGCACGAGCTAAACAGCTGATAGTCGGCAAGGATACGCTCTGGGGAATATCGACAGGTCATGTCGACAAAATACTTGCTATCCCTATACAAATTGGACATCTGTACCGCTCGCAGCAGTGGTCCACCACAATAGACGGCACTGCATAGATGTTTTTTTTTTTTATATATCTTTGAACTGCACTTAGCAGATCTTCAATTGGTACTCACCCATTGGCACCGGCAACGTGCGTTTGCCCACATTCATTGCATTTGCGAGCATTCGGCATTTTGAGAAATTAATTTTCTGTGTGTGTGTGGAGCCTGCAAAGCGAAATGACAAACTGTTTGAACCCTACTACGCCCTAGAACATAGAGCATGTGCCAACTAAAATAACAATACTAATGTTTTGATATATATTGCAAAGACTTGTATGTAGGCTTGTAGGCCTGCCTCGAGTCGAAACGGTCGCTCGGATCTTCAATAAATCAAAAGTCTGGCATAACATCCATTATATTGACCATTAAAACAAATTTGTCGACATTTGCCATTAAGAGTCAACAATGCTCCCCCGACATAAATCAGCGTAAATAGACAGGAAGCGCCTTAAAATCTGCTACACAAATGTGCTGGGTCCCTGCTGCCTGCTGCCTGCTGCCTCCTGCTCTATACGCATTTATTCGAAATTACCATAAATGTTTTGGTTCACAAAACCAGCGTCCAGCTGCCCACCCG
Source organism: Drosophila aldrichi (assembly GCA_035045965.1). Taxonomy (NCBI): domain Eukaryota; kingdom Metazoa; phylum Arthropoda; class Insecta; order Diptera; family Drosophilidae; genus Drosophila; species Drosophila aldrichi. The sequence continues at coordinate 3,337,998 of JAWNOM010000161.1, forward strand.
CCGGCGCTAAAGGCGTTTGCCTAAAAGCTATTGGCCTCTTGTCCATTTGTAATTTCCAGACAATTTATCAAACATGCCGACTGCCAAGCGAAAGGCAAAACGCAAGAATAAGACAGAAACAGAGCAATAGAGGGGAAAGCACACAGAATTGAAATGGCGCAGAAAATGCGCTTCAAGTGGCCTCCGAGTCCTGGGAAAACGAGAGGAAAACTCGATTTCAGTGCCGATGCCATGGCAAGAAAATCGACGACCAATGGACAATTGAAATCAGACGCGCTCCACTTCATAAATTTCTACCAAATGCAGCGATTTTCGAAGGTAGCCCCTCCCCCACTCCACCTTCGCCCAGCAAAAAACTTTCACTTACCCAGCCCACACCTCCCCGCCCCCAACTCCCCACAGCCAAAGAGCATTCAAATTAGGCATGTCCGGCATTCGAGTTGTCTGCAAAGTTTCTTAGTAAAATAAAAATTCAATTTGATTTTCACGTTCTACTTCATCTTCTTCCTCTTCTTCTTCTTCTTTTGCAACTTTAACATGCGAGGCGCGTTGTTTGCTCGAGATAAGGCTCAAAGGCTCGTCGTCTGCATCGGCCATTTACTCGATGCCAATAAAATGCAGTGTATAATTAATGCACAGGCTTCAAAAGTGAGCAATGCAAGCAGCTCATTTACACACGCACATACACTGAGAGAAATGCAATGTTAAGTGTGGAAGATGAATCCCAAAGTCTATGATGAGACTTATATTTATAATAAAAATTAATATAAAGACTTCAAAAGTGAGTAATGCAAGCAGTTCATTTACACTAGCAGATACACTGAGAGAAATTCAATTTGAACTATTGAAGGTAAATACAAAAGTCTTAGATAAAATTATAATTATATTAAATATAATATACAGAGAGACGTGAGCAATGCAAGCAGCACATACACTGAGAGAAAAAAGTTATTGAAGACGCATACAAGAGTTTTAGAATATAGCATGCAAGAGTTTTTTTTCTTATATTATTATTTGAATTATTATTATTATTTTTTTTTATTTATTTTATTTATTTTTTATTTATTTATTAGAATTTTAATTATTAAATATTTATTATTTTAAATATTTATTATTATTTTAATTATTTTTATTATTATTATTATTTTTTTTTATTTATTTATTTTATTTTATTTTTATTTATTTATTAGAAGCCTGAGCTTTCTTAGGACTAAACAGTAGTCGAGCATTTATAATTTAAAATTGTATATATTATTATTATATATGATAAAGGAAATATATGAACGAAAACAGCAAAGGATTTCTGGCTAATTTAAGCTAAATAATTATTTGCAATAGGCAAAAATGTATATAATTTTTACAGTAAATAATCGTTCAGTTAGACAGAAAAGTTGGTGAGTATCGTATATATAAGTATCGTATATATGTATATATAATATCATATATAGACATAGAAATACCGATATTAACTATTTGTCAGGTTAACTCTGAAGGCTTCAACTTCTTCGGTTTACATAAATAATTAACTTAATTCTACTAGTATTTTTGGGCAGTGTAGCCATTCAGTGGACTGCATGTTGACACTTGGCGCGAGGCATTGATCAACTTAACGAGCCGCAGCAGCAACAGCAGGAGCAGCAGGAGGAGCTCTGAGTCAGAGTCAGTCAGCGACTGCAGCTAATTGAGTATTCTACTTTTAAGTGGCGCCTCGGAACTGCAGCAGTCAGTTGCAAGCGACACACTTCAGTTGCGTGTTGCTGTGCGTGTGTGTGTGTGTGGTCAGTTGGGCAGTGCAAACGCATGCATTAATCAATAAGTTGCCATAAATTAATTAAAAATAAAAAAAAAAAATGTAAAAAAAGTATGTAAAGAGTAAAAATCAACTGTAAATTGCGAACGCATCTCGAGCTTTCTATTGGCTTTAAGCAGGAGCTATCAATCAAAAAACTGCAGCTGCCTTAGGGTCGGAATCTCAGGACTGAATCACGTAACGCCATGCCAGGGCGCATGATAAATTGTCAACACGCTGACGTTTGTCTGCAGCGATTTAAAAACTACTTAAAATGTAAATGTTGTTTCGCAGTTGTGCGTTGTTGTTGTTGTTGCTGTTGTTGTTGTTGTTGTGTGGGTGGCTGGGTGATACGCTGGGCTGTTTGGCTTTTATGCACACGTCGCAGCGCAGACTGCGAAAAATCATGTTGTTGACTTTGAAAAAAATATGTGTGCAAAAAAAAATGCGCTATTGTAAATAACGGCACATAAACACGCAGACCGACTGCCTGACACTGAGACTTCCAGCTGGCTGAGGGACGGAGAGATTGACAAACTGAGAGACTGACTGACTGACTGACTGAGACTGAGAGACTGATGACAGGGCATTGTCAACAGTCAGCAGTATGGCAGCAACAATCGACACACACACACGTACGTAGTCTACTATGCGTGTGTGTGTGTGTGTATTTGTGTTACGCCTTTTTTTCGTTGTTAACAAATACATTACATTTGAAGTGTTAAGCTTGCACTTGGCATTCACTCAGTTTGCTGTTTGTCTCAACACTTGACAGGACTCACCTGTCACGTATGCATCTATATATGTATGTATGTATCTACATATGTATATGTTTCAAGCAGAGTTTGATATCCACTTGTCAGCTACACTATAGTTAATGACATTTTAAGCTACACAACGAAAACGAAGAAGAAGAAGAATAGCTCAACTATTTAAAAGGCTTATGCAAATAAAAGAGAACTTTAGCAAATATATAAATACATCTATCTCTATATCTATATCTCTGTTATATGCCTAATAAATTTAAGCCTGAATCAGATTAATATAATTCAAAAGCAACCACAAATGATATACACTAGATGATGATATAGGGTAGAATAATATAAAACATAACTCTTATGTTTATAAGAATTAATTAATTAAAACATGGCTAACAAAAAAGAAGAATTTGTTTAATACAATATATTGTAGCTATTTTGTGTAGCACATATTTATTTTAACATGGCAGATGGCTTTGTAGCATTATTTATATTTTACATGTGATATTTCAAAGTATAGAATTTTAAGTAAAATAAAGTTGTCTTTGATAAGTTACTCAAGTTTTGTGCTAAACATAAAATATAAAAACAAGTAAGAAAGCTCTAGTCGAGACTGCTCGACTAGGAAATCCCCTGAACCCTTCGGAGAACTGATATTTCAATAATTCTTCGCGTCTTTCAACATTTGAGAGAGACCGTACTTGAGTAAAAGTAAAAGCAAGGGGAGAAGAAGTGTGTGTGTATGTGTGTGTAGCAGGTAAAACGAAGCTAGAATGCTCACAGCGAAAGAGAGCTCGACTACAACGAGAGAGACAGTGCTTGAGTAAAAGTTAAAGCAAGGAGAGAAAAAGAGCAAAAGATCATTAGAGTTGTCTATGTGTAGGCAGCAGCTCTCTTTTGGTATGTGTATGTGTAAAACGAAGCTAGAATGCTCGCAGCAGCAGAGAGCGTTCCCATTGCTCACTTGAAGCTCGACTATAACGAGCGCTAACTGCTGTCGGCCTCAAAATTTGAGAGAGACACTGCTTGAGTAATAGTGGGCATATGTAAAGCGCAGCAGACTTATAGTTGTAGTAGTAGAAGTAATGGTTATAGTAGTAGGACTTATGTAATAGTAGTAGGACTTATTGTTGTAGTAGTAGAAGTAATGGTTATAGTAGTAGGACTTATAGTTATAGTAGTAAGACTTATAGTTGTAGCAGTAAGACTTAAAGTTATAGTAGTAAGACTTATAGTTATAGTAGTAGTTGGTGTGCTATTAGTAGTAGGAATAGTAGTAGCAAACATAGCAAGGAGAGAAAAAGAGCAAAAGATCATTAGAGTTGTCTATGTGTAGGCAGCAGCTCTCTTTTGGTATGTGTATGTGTAAAACGAAGCTAGAATGCTTACAGCAGCAGAGAGCGTTCCCATTGCTCACTTGAATGTCAACTGCAACGAGCGCCACCTGCCGTCGGGCTTCACATTTGAGAGAGAGAGAGAGAGAGACAGTGCTTGAGTAAAAGTGGCTTTACGTATATAAAAGGCAGCCGCTGCAGCATTTCTTCAGTCGTCCAGGCCTGGTGGGGGTCAGCGCAACGAAGTGAAGGTGAGTGTGTGATCGATCAGCTTAGCATTAAAGACGTAGAGGAATTACGTAAGTGAAATAAGTGGAAGAAATCCTTAGAAGAAAGTGGAAATACTTGGAATAAATATGTAGAGGGAATACTTAGAAGAAATAGACAGACGAATAGTACTAAATTGACTCAGCTCGTCATCCTGATCAAGAAAATATATTCTTTGTGGGGTCTGCTACGCCTTCTTCTGCCTGTTACATGTACATATTTCAACAAAACCATTATACCCTGATTTCCCATTGAAAATAGGTTCAGGGTATAAATATAAAGCGATTACTACAAATCGAATGGTATGCTTCTTACTTTCATCTGAGCGACGTCATATGCGATGTCTTCTGACCGATGTCATGTCCATGGGCAAGTTAATTATTTCATAAACTGAAAGAGTCGGCGTCTGTAACAAGTTGGAGCTAATCGCACAAAGTTACACACACACACACGCACACACACAGACACAAATTGCACTGGGTATGGGCTGGTGGTTTAGTGAGCTATAAATTCGGCTGTCAAAATACTTGACAATTGATTAATTGAAATTGACTTTGAAAGTTGGACGATAAGCAGCCAGCGCACACATACTCCATACTCTATTGCCAGGGGAAGTGGCCTGTCAATCAGGCTGAAACCAAATTGGCACACGCACACACATGCATTGTGCGGTCATTTGTTGATGAGCTAAACTTTGACCAAGACGACGCCGAGTTTCATCAAACAAAGTGAGGGAGTGAGACAGAGAGAGAGAGGGTGAGATTAACCGAGAGACTAGTTAAACAGAAAACTTTTGCCCAACCAGACATAGACAGTGGCAATCGGCAAATGTATCTGATGTTGTTCTTGTTGCTCATATCAAGTTGACAACTTAAATTGTTAGCTCTGGCCCGATAAGCGACTGGCTAAGGGTTGCCCTCGACCTCGCCCTCGACCTCGCCCTAGAACGTCTGCAGGGGCGTGTATAACATTTTTATTTATTTCACTATTTTTTATGTGTGATCCGCAACGGGGCTGGGACACGCGCCACATGCCAAACGACAAACAAATAAATAAAAATCCAGTTTTCCAGCTGCAAGCAGAGACGAGTTGAGTCTGAGCCCAGTCGGAGTTTTTTTTTTTTTTTTGGGGGGGTCAGCGTGTGTTGTGGAGCGTGTGTTTTACAAGTCTATTAACTTGAAGCGCTTATCTAATGCTGACAGCAAGTTTTTCACTTTGCCAAAGTTTTTCTAGCCACCCACACACACACGAACGCAACTTCCGTTGCTGCTGCGTTTCCGCTGCGGGTGGGCGTTGCTGGCATTAACTTTGCCAACAGCCAACTGGCAACAGTTCAAATGTTGTTGCAAATGCCGCACATGTCAATCATTTGTTTAGCCATTGTTGCATAATTTATGGCAGCTCATTTCGCCTTTAATTTGGCCAGCAAAAGTTTGCGGCTTTAAAGCGTTAACTGATCGAAGTGAAGGCGAAAGTGCTGAAGCCAACTGCCAACTTTCACACTTGGTCGCCCGCTGGCCACAGATAAGAATTTTCTGATAACAAACCAAGGATACAACTTGTTGGCCAAATGGTCAAGCAGCAGAGAGAGCGAGAGAGAGATACGAGTTGGATAAAATTTGCAGTTCATTTAACACGAAACTAACAGCACAACAAGTTGGCCAATGTTTGTGCTAAATAATATTTATGCGCTGGCCAACGGTTGAGCAACGGTTGAGCTGCGCAAATTCTTGAGCCATGCCACACGACACTTTTCAATGAACGTTGCGCATTATTGTTATTAGTTTTCAGGTTGGCCATCGTAAAAACTTTCAACAGTCGTGTGGAGTGGAGTTGAGCTGAGCTAGTTGCAGTGCTTACAGTGTTGCCTAACAAGGAACAGGAACCAGCCAACATCCTTAGCTTTGCTGATGCTATCTGCGAGCATTGTTGCTGCTGCTGCTGCTGTTGCAGCAACATGTTGTTGATGATAATGCTGTCGTTTGACTATGTTGCCATTGTTGTGAGCTGCAGCGCCAGCATTTGGGGGGGGGGCATCAACAATAACGTCAGCTTAACTAAATGAAGGTCCAAGTGTCATGGATGCTGCTCAAACTTTGACACGACGACAACGGGCTGGCTCCCCCACTGCCACACCCACTTCATGAGGGCGACTCAGGTCTGTGTGTGTGTGTGTGCGTCTTGCTGCCTTGTTGTGATTGCAAGCAACTTTTATGTCAATCTCTAGTTGTAAAACTTACTTATAAAACTTAACTCTTGGCAATAATCGCATGCCAACAGTTAACAACTGCCAAGCTTGTACTTAGAATGCAATCTAAACAGGCATACATATGTTGCCATACTCTTACTAAACTCGAATTAATTGGAATTTCCTATGACACCTTTGAGACTGAACAATGTAGTTTGAATTCGTTCGTATAGAACATTTTCTAACAGGCAAAACGCGTTCTCGTTTATAGTATATGATTAGAATAATTATTATTATTTCTTCATAATGGTGTTTAAGCTGTTATTTTGGTTCACTAGTTGCTTTATATATATGTATATAGATCTCAAGTAAATGCCGACCGTTGCTCAATGTCCACAAATAAGTTTCTATTACTGAAGCTCTGAGAAGAAACTCAGAGAGCAATCGATTGCCTCGGTTCGTTTGGCAGCCGACAGAAACCTTTGTTCTCCGATCGTTTGCCTAAGTTCTATGAAGCAAAAGGTCTTTTCTGTATGTATTGGTATGCATTTGAGAGTTGAGTTTGCCTTCTTTGCTCACTTACTGTCTGTCAATGTGAATCGTCGTTAAAAGAAGCTCACACGAAGAGTTCAGATCAAGGCGCTCAGCCAACTGCCAAAACGAAAAGAACCGAAGGCCTCTGCTGCCAGTGCTTAGTCTTTAGTTAGAGTTAATTTTATATTAATTGTAAGTTGTTAATAAATAAAAAAAAATATTGAATATTATATTTCTAAAAATATATATGCAAACAATCACAATTTAAGCAGAATTAATGAAAATCAATTATTCAAAGCAGAAAATGTTTAATTGTTTAACATAAACAAATATGGCTTTTTTAGGTTTCATAATAAATTGCAATTTAAATAAATTGCGACAAAAAATTAATTGTTTATGCTTTTTATTTATTGCAAAAAAAAAGTGTCAATAAAAATATATAAAGTTACAAAACATAATAATGAATTATTAATAAGAGAAATATAACAAATAAAACAAGTAAGAAAGCTTTAGTCGAGACTGCTCGACTAGGAAATCCCCTGAACCCTTCGGAGAACTGATATTTCAATAATTCTTCGCGTCTTTCAATATTTGAGAGAGACCGTACTTGAGTAAAAGTAAAAGCAAGGAGAGAAAAAGAGCAAAAGATCATTAGAGCTGTCTATGTGTAGGCAGCAGCTCTCTTTCGGTATGTGTATGTGTAAAACGAAGCTAGAATGCTCACAGCAGCAGAGAACGTTCCCATTGCTCACTTGAATTTCGACTATAACGAGCGCTACCTGCTGTCGATCTCAAAATTTGAGAGAGACACTGCTTGAGTAATAGTGGGCATATATAAAGCGCAGCAGACTTATAGTTGTAGTAGTAGAAGTAATGGTTATAGTAGTAGGACTTATAGTTATAGTAGTAAGTGCTCACTTGAATGTCAACTGCAACGAGCGCCACCTGCCGTCGGGCTTCACATTTGAGAGAGAGAGAGAGACAGTGCTTGAGTAAAAGTGGCTTTACGTATATAAAGGGCTGCAGCTGCAGCATTTCTTCAGTCGTTTAGGCCTGGTAGGGGTCAGCGCAACGAAGTGAAGGTGAGTGTGTGATCGATCAGCTTAGCATTAAAGACGTAAGGAATTACGTAAATGAAATAAGTGGAAGAAATCCTTAGAAGAAAGTGGAAATACTTGGAAGAAATATGTAGAGGGAATACTTTGAAGAAATAGACAGACGAATAGTACTAAATTGACTCAGCTCGTCATCCTGATCAAGAAAATATATTCTTTGTGGGGTCTGCTACGCCTTCTTCTGCCTGTTACATGTATTTCAACAAAGCCATTATACCCTGATTTCCCATTGAAAATGGGTTCAGGGTATAAATATGAAAATATGTATATATATGATTAGTTATTCTGTGATATTTTTCTATGAGCACGATCAGAGCCCATTTCATATCATATCATTTCTTATGTCTCTATAAAATTTTGAAATTTCGCTTAAACAAATCTCATTTAATCTAAATTGTTTTCCACATGCCAACTTCAGTTAATATATATACCATTTCTTTCCCAGAATTCTGTTTGATGTCTGTATTTAAACTCATTAGAGGCTCAAAAAAAAAAAATAAAAATTGCCTTTGGTGCAACGGCAAATTGCAGCTGCAACAAATGCTGGTTGCACTCAATGTACTTTTTATTTATTTTATTATTTTGGCTGTTTTTCTTTTTAGTTTTGGTTTTAGCAATTTAAAAGCTATTTTATGGTCATGCAAAGGGGCGTGGCGCGTTGAGTTCATTTCCATGTGCAAAATGCTGCGCATTTTTGTGTGTCATTTACAGCGGCAGCAATTGCAACAACAGCAACAACAGCAGCAGCAGCAATGGCGACTTATTAACGCTCCATGGAAGCATTGAAATTGACCGCAGCAACAGTGACGCCAACAGCGACGCCGACGTCGACGTTGACGACGACAAACGGAAGCGGAAACGGCAAATAAACGCACGGCCGCTTACGTGAGTGGCTCTGCTCGACTTTGCTCCTCGCCGTTTGTTTGCATGCAACATGCGTGGCAAACTGACGGGGCAGATGGGGCAGGGGGGGAGCAACCGGCATTTATCTGGCGCTGCCAGACCAGCCACGCCTCGCCGCCGCACGCTGCAGCCATAACATTGCGGTCGGTTGTTGCATGTTTGTGTGGCGCATTTGCGACCCCCATTCATACTTTTCTTCTCAGCCATTTTTTTTGTGAGTGTGTGTGTGTGTGTGTGTCGACACGATGCGGCGCCATCGGTTGCATGCACGGCAAGGATTTCTCTGCTTAATTTGTGGTTTTCCAACCAAACAGCCGCCAACGACGACGAGAGCCAGCACATAAGCCGCCAGCCAACTGGCCAACTGGCCAACAACGGCGACAGCAGCAGCAACAGCAGCAACAGCAACAGCAGCAGTGGCAACAGCAGCAGCAATTGCAATTCAGGTTGCAGTTGCACGAATATTCTGGGAAACTCTTAAATATGATTATAGCATATGGCCGTGCGCAGGTTTTGTCGTGTGTGATTTGAGGCGCTGCATTAACTGCAACAGCTATCTCAGTCGGGCAGTCGAATTATATTGCCACAAACTTGATTTAATTGTCGCACATTATATGTATGTGCTGCATACCCGTGCACCCACACAATTGCCCCTCCCCCCCCTAACACAATTACATAGAAAAAATGCGCCCGCAGCAATGCAAACGACAACTGCAACAACCAACAACTAGCAATAACAATTGCTGGGTAATGCAACTGCAAATAATAACAAACTACGTGGCAGTGTCCCCATGCCCCTCACACACACACACACTCGCACACGCATACAAGGAATGCAATGCGCCATTTGCAATTGTAGTTTATTTAATACATACCACAATTAGTGTACATTGTGCACGCAAACACTGGATGGGATGGCACACATGTTGCCATGTTGCCATGTTGCCACACCATTTGAGGCACGGCAATAGTTGCCGCCACCGAGGTGATGCCATTAAGCGGATATGCATTTGTATTTGCAATTTGTGAAGTTGAGCTGATCTATGAACTCAATGCAGTTAGACTGGAATTTATTACATCATATTTACAGGGTATGCTCGAGTCAAGCAGTGGGTGGTTGGAGTTGTCTGACTTTGTAATCTCTCTATTAATGATTAGCTGAAATAATTCTTCATATTAATGCATGTATTTAGACTGAGTTTGTTACCTAATATTTACAGGGTATGTTTTAGTCGAACTGTGACTGATTGAAGCTGTCGGGTTTTTAATATCTCTACAGATTATAACCTGAAATATTTCTTAATATTATTAGTAATAAATATTAATTTCATAATATTTACAGGGTATATTTTGGTCAAGCAGTAACTGGTTGAAGCTGTCTGGCTTTGTAATCTCTCTATAAATGGTTAACTGAAATTTCCAATTAAGAAGTTTCAGTATTGCTTGATATTAAATAGAATTAACTAGTACAAATCAACTCTACTTAGTAGTACCTGACTAGAAAATATCCTAAACAAATGCTTAATGAATTTTTATTGTCTATATAAGTATCGATAGCTAACATATCGATATATACTGTGCGAAATGGCAGCTATCAGTTGGGAATAGATTGAGAGCACTATTCAGAGAGAGTTTATCATAAATAACTTAAAGACAAATACGACAACTCTAGTTCCCATAACTGTGAATAATATAGTATTTAATCAATTTAGTTGAAAGCAGAAAAGCTAAAGATATCAGCATAATACATTCAAAATCCCTAGATATTATAAATAATAAATATATTATTGATTGTCTCGATTGTTAATTTCCATCAAGTATGCATAGACTTCAATGGGTCGGCAGTCATGACTGAGAAAGGGAATCTAAATATGTAAAATACCTAATTAGATTTAACTGAAAATAAATAGACTAAAATTAAGTATAGAAGTATGTATGTACATGTTCTCAATTAACCTAATTTTAATAAAATAACTATATTTAAAAGCTGAACTTTGATCGATTACAACCATATCAAATAACAAATAGTAAATGTCATTTTATTTGAAATTCCTTAAATGCCATCAATTAAAAGCTAATTACTCAATTCAATCTAAACCCTTTTTCGTTTTGATTTCTTCCTCTTCTTCATTTTATTTGACCTCGCGACATTTTAATTGATTTTGAAGTGTCGATGCGACACGCAAACCAATCAAAGTACTCGCCAGCATATCAAGCGTTAATAATTTCACATTTATTCATTACAATTGCCAGTGAATACAGTTTGAATTGACTAAAAAGGCAATTGAAATTGAGAAATTTTCATTTAATTATAGTAAACATAAAGAAACTTTTGTATTTGGTAGTAAAAAGTTAAGTCAGTTTAATTATAGTTGATAGAAAGTTTGTTATTTAATTCTACAAGTCATCAGTAAAGAAGCTTCACTGTACTTTTTATCATAAGTGTGTACAGATGCAATATATGTACATGGATCGTATTCAATAAATAAAAGCGTTAAAGTAATCAATAATAAAAGCACTTTTTATGTTCAATAACACTTCAAATTTTTTTTTTTTTTTATAATTTTTTCTTTGTTTTTTTTTTTTTGTGCTCAACTAAATGCCAATTAAAATTCGTAATTATTTTTTAATGGCATTTTGTGGTCAATATCCGGCGAATGATTTCAAAAATCCCTTTGACGACTTCAATGCCCGCATTTACGACTGTGTGTGTGTGTGTGTGTGTGTGTGTGTGTGTGTGTGTGCATTGCCCACATGCACAACGTTGACCAAATGGCCAATGGTCGTATCAATATCAATTCCAATGTCCATGACTTGTCAAACTGGCGTCCCCAAGTGTCAGCAGCCCAGCCGAATGGGGGCCAAATTGCAAGCAATTGCACAACAACAACAACAACAACAGCGACAACTACAACAACAAGCCTTCATACACGTGTTAGGACAAGAAAACGCAATAAGAAGCATTGTCGGAGGCCCTGGAGGCACTTGCTCAATGAAATTCAAGCAATCATCGACGACGTCAACATTTTCGTTGAGAACATGCCGCAAGTGACAATCATTTATATTTAATAAACAACTAAACGCATGCAGCACACACACACACACAGCAGGAGGCGTGGCAAAACTAGGAGCCACTTCCCTCCGCAGCCCGTTACCCATTTCTGTTGATGGCTGCTTTGTATGTTGTGGAAACGCCCCCGCGGCTAAAACGAGGACGACGATGACGACGCTGGCGATGACGATGACGACAGGTCCGAGACAATGGCCATCGTCTCGGTCGTGAAACGGTTTATCATGCATTTTGTGTTGTTGTAAATCGAAGCGCCTGAATAATGCAGCAGGTACACGCAGTGGGCGGGTGGGAGAGGGGCGGAAAGGGTGGCAGAGAGAAGCGTGCAGCAGTGGCAAAATGATCAGCGCCCCATAGAAAGCAAATAAATAAGCAAGCAAGCAGAGGAAGAAGTTGCATACAATATGAGTGAAGGACTGCCAGATACCCTACGAAAACAACTGAAGTGTTGTAAAGGAGTTTTAGCTGGATACAAAAACTATTACAAATGAAATATATATGGGAAGTATGTGGACAAGTTTTTATAGATATTTATCAAATTATTAATATTAAATATAATATTATGTTAATATTAAAATAAAATAAAACTAAAACAAATAAATTAAAATAATAAAATTAAATATAAATTATAATCTGAACTTTCAGTTATTGGGCAAATTCATTTATAATTTTCCAATGTATTTATTTTTAAAAATTACCAAAATTTAAATATGTACTTTAGCTTATTAAATATAAATTATAATCGAAATTTTCAGTTATTAGGCAATTTATTTATAATACTCCATATGCATTTTTATTTTTATATTTTTTACACTATTTTATACTCTATTATACTTCATACACCACATTGTTCCCTTTACAGGGTATCTTTCTGAATACAAGTAGAGTGAAATAAAAAGACTTGAATGTGCAGAAGGACACTGTTTCGCTTTGGGCGGCATTCAAATTGAATATTGAAAACTGCCAAACGCTTGAATTATGCATTAATGATGTGTCTCGCTCCGTTAAGGCGGGGGCGGTGCGCCAGCGTCGGCGTGGGTGTGGCAGGTGCCAGCTGAAGGGTTCATGCAGCAGAAAGGACAGCGAAAGAAACGTAAAGAATAGAAACGCAAAGACAATGGCAATGCGTCGTCATCCTCGGCCTCGACCCACCGAACCACTAGCCACTGGCCAGTGGCTGGCTGGCATCGACTGCTTATTAATTTTTTATGCGTCTGCTATTTTTATGGTTGACATGAAAGCGCTTTGCCCCGAGCTCACTTCTTTTTTAGTGTTTTGTGTACATTTTGTGTACTACGGATAATAGATGGATATTTGTTTGGCATTGAGCACTGCATTTGCGGTCAGTTTCCATTCTTATTTATTTTCCAATTACAGTTTCAGCATATTTTAAGAGATTGAGTTCTTTTCTATACAGAATGCATGCTAACACAAATGTATGAGTGTGCATGTATTAGTTATGACGCACACTAGCATGCACGAGTGTGCTTGCATTATTAAAGATCAATTAGCAAACATAAATACATGAATTTAAGTAACACTGCACATTGAAACACATTTTCTTTTAACTATATTACTTAAAAGTAAACACTTAATTTGGTAAACTACAATTGCATCAAAAACACGAGCCTAAATGTTAAATTGCAACTAGATAATCTGTTAATCTGCTAATCTGTGAAGTCGTGTCACGCGTGTGCTTTAAAAATTTCCCAAACAAGGTACATTTAACAATCGCAATGCTGCTGCAAACAATTTCATACTTCTGAGTTGTTAATTATTGCCATTTTATTAATCAGCTGAAAATAATTGATCACAAAAAGAAGTAAATATAAATTTTCATATAAATATGTAAATACCCCGTTAAGCAATTCATTTCAATATTCAAGTGCCAATTGACGGCCGTCTCTAGTTGACGATAAGTGTGTACATCATTAGCATTATTAATTAATTGGCGTATTGGAAATGCATGTTAATTACTATCGGATTTCTATCGAAATGTCAGCGTTCGATCAATTGAGTTGAATTCGCTCAATAAGAGTTGAATGCAATTGTGTACAGACATACAGATGTCTGCTTGTATAGACATATTTAAGTACATCGGTGTGCAACTAAACGAGAGCGAACGTTGAAATCAGTTGACAAAAGACGTTAATTACCGGCATTAGCACACAAAGCCCCTGGCCAGCTTATCGGCTCCATAAATTGGGAGCCGACCAAAAATTGTCATGGAAAATATGTGTGCGTAAGTGTGTGTGCGTGCGTGTGTATGACCGCGTAAAACTCATTACAAGCCACATGCCCCGCCCCCACAACTACACACACAGTCATAGGCACGGACACAGACACAGACACAGAATCCCCTCTGGTGACCACAAACATGCTGTAATGCGGGGTCTCTCTATCAACGTGGCCAACAATCGGGCACTGTGCGGGCATTTTGTGCTCGCTCAGAGCCAGAGCCAGAGCCTGCGCCAGGTTGAATGGATGGCTTTAAACAATTTGGCTGAAACCAAAAATGCCAAAGCGCTAATCTGTCAGGAGGATGAGCCCGGCCACTTAAGAAACCGAGCTGAAGTCGCGCCCGGATGAGCTAAAATATCATAATGATCCGAGATGATGAGCAACTGGAGTGTGTGGTGCAACAATAAGGCACCACAAGAGCTTCTCACATCCTTTCAAATGGCAAAAATTTGTTGGCGCTTGACGGGCGGCTTCGCTTGACAGCGATGCGAACTCAAAGTCGGTGTCGGAGTCGGAGTCATGCATCGGGAGTCGGGGGAGCAGGAGAAGACGTTGCCATTTGACGTTGTCTATGCCACCCGCACTAGAGAGACGACGATGACGACGACGACGCGCCTTATCAACTATGCAAGGCTTTGTCTAAATGATTGTCTGTCTCGCTCTCGTTCTCTCTATTCGCCCTCTCACTCTAACTTTAGCCACGTCTTGGCTGCAACCTGTTTTTCGCTGGTGTCTTTTGTTGCGCTTAATGAATTTTACGTACATTTTACGAGCGCTGATTTCCGCCAGAGAGCAACACCCACTGCCCCCATCCACCCCAGCGACACCATCCCAAGCAACGCCCCAGCTATTAATCTACACTTTAGCGCAGAGGACCAAAGCACAACCCTCCCTCAGTAGTTGTGTGCGTGTGTGTGTGTGTGTGTGTGTGCTTATAATGACAAGTTCAACAACAACTTAGCATTGTCTTCGAGGAACGTGACGCCCTGACATTTGTTTGCTCAAGTTATGCAAATATTTTTACAGTCAAGAAGTTTTTGTTTAATTGCATATTTTGACTCGAATTACGCGTGTCATAAAGCAAGGATATGAAGCTTACTCCGTTTGGGGTTGCTGACAATTAACCTGCTGCTGCTACTGATGATGATGATGGACGGACAGAATTAGTTGTCTGCCTACTTTGCTATATATACAATTTGGCACTTAAATAAAGTTGATTTTGAAAAGCTGAGAGTTTGGCGCCAATGTATTTAATTCTATTTTAAGCCATAAGGCGACACTGTACAACTATCGTAGCTGAAGCTTATCGATATATTTGTATTGAATGTAAATTTACAGTAAGCTGACTGAAGTTAACAGTCGCATTGTGAGAGTTTTACAGTGTAATGTTAAGTAAGCATTTAGTCGACAATAGATTTCGAATTGCAACCGCGCGGGAAATTCAAAAATTTCTAGCAACATTTGACATCAGAATTCGCACTAAATAAATACACCAGATAATCACTTATTCGATAGCCAACTGTTGCTGTAAACATAGCAACAGTTTTGGTCCATTGTTTGTGCTAATTGACGATAGTATCGCGGCTCTAAAGACAACAATAAGACTTATCTCGATTAGGAACTAGATGTATCGATACTATATAAACAATTGTGCTTAGGCTAGGCGAGCGCGGCCCAAGATGACTTCCAGACTATGTCCTCGTAAATCTGGCGAACACATTGTGAAGCATGCAAAATATATAAAAGTGCTGCCTGCCGGCATTGAGCGGCTTGTCAAGGAGATTGTAGACGGTGTGATTAGTAAGTTAACAGCAAAGATATCTGCCATGTGCTCTTAGATAAAGCAAACATTTTCAGCGAAACGCATCGATGTCGCCAATTTCTCACAGCATGAGCTGCATCCCAAGCCTAGCGACGAGCACGCTGCCAATTGGATTTTCCTTGTGGACACGCTGAACTTTTGCTTCTGGACGCCACGTGAGTAGTGTATAGAAACATATAAATTTCAAAATAAATAATATATTTACATTTAATACATAGAAAACTATACGAAGTACAAGGTAAATGGCTATACCGGCTACTTTGCATTGTGTGCGGCCATTAATCGGGCCATGGCGGATGGCTTGGACATAACGAACCCAAAGTTCTACTCCGAGCTAGATCGGCAAACGTTGTCCTCTATATTCCGGCCAGACGATGAGACCACGAAGATTCCACTGCTTGAGAAGCGTTTGCTCTGCCTGCAACAGGTGGGCAAACGTCTGCTGACCAATTGGCAGGGACGTTTCGAGAACGTGGTCAAGGCGGCCAACCATTCGGCCGTTGCTCTACTGAATCTGATTGTGGACGAATTTCCCTGTTTCCGCGACGAGGCGACCTTTGCTGGCAAACGGGTGGCCTTGTGGAAACGCGCCCAGATCCTCGTCGGCGATCTGTGGTCCTGTTATCGTGGCCAGGGACTCGGCCAGTTCGACGACATCGAGAAGGTGACCATGTTTGCGGATTATCGCGTGCCGCAGGTTCTGGTGCACTTCGGCAGTCTGCAGTACTCGCCCGAGCTGCTCGAGGTGCTGCAGAAGGACACCATCCTGGAAAACGGCGACGCCATGGAAGTGGAGATACGCGGCGCCTCAATCTACATCATAGAGCAGGTCAAGGATGCTGTGTTGGCGCAGCTGAGCGAACATCATCCCAATGTGG
The DNA here is from genome assembly GCA_035045965.1 of Drosophila aldrichi. Taxonomy (NCBI): domain Eukaryota; kingdom Metazoa; phylum Arthropoda; class Insecta; order Diptera; family Drosophilidae; genus Drosophila; species Drosophila aldrichi. The sequence continues at coordinate 3,354,897 of JAWNOM010000161.1, forward strand.
ACACACGCAACGTCAACTCCATTCTCATCGATCAATATCTATGGGACTATCGACGCGCCCACGCCGCCGAGCTGGAGCACATTCCATTCCACAAGGTGCTCAGCATCTACTACTGAAGCGAGATTAGGCTTAAGCTATTGTATCAAGCATCACAATTTCACGCTTCCGTTGCGGTTCATCGACAATGCGCGCGGGTCAAGAGCACAATAAAGAAATAATCGACGCTTGAATGAGATAGCAGAGAGACGACATCGAGTCGAGGCAATTGACAGAGAAGCATCTAAAGGGTTGCCCCGACTAACTAAGACAGACCCTGACATTATAGTCTGTCTGTCTATCTGTCTGTTTGTCTGTTTAAATAGTTAACTCTGCTGACATATTTCCATGCCAAACAGCAGCTGGCTTTGTCTATTCGGATGCCATGCGAATTGATAAGCGACAATTAGTTTGGTTTTGTCTAAAATGCGGTCAGAAGTTTAATGTTACCCACGTTTTTTTTTCTGTTTTTCTTTTTGCCTGGTTTACTGGGGGTGTAAAAACCGACGTCGCTGTCGGCGCTGCGGCACAGTTGATGTCGGCTCTTTGGCTCGAACGGTTGTCGCGGTCTTCGCTCTTCACTCTTCGCTCTTTGCCCACGGCACAGATTTAAGGTTTCCTCCCAGAAAGAAAGTGAGTGAGTGGATGAGTGAGAGTGGCGCTGTATGAAATATGCAAATACCCATAGAGGAGCTGATAAGATAAAAGGTGGGGGCGAGTGATAAGCGTGGATTAGTGTATGGATGCTGCTGCACCGCACCACAGTGAAAAAAGCCCAAAGCGCATTGAACCCGCCGGGTGAACTCAATTGAGGGCGCTAGCAATGCCAGCAGAGGAGCAGGACGGCCTGTGCCTGGAGTGGAAGCAGCTCAACTACTATGTGCCCGCCCAGGAGCAGAGTAACTACAGTTTCTGGAACGAGTGTCGCAAGCAGCAGGAGCTGCGCATACTCCATGACGGTAAGCTATCCATGTGCCCAATCCGCAGTCGAATCCAAATAACTGTGGCCATTCGCCTCCCCTCGTGCAGTCAGCGGTCACCTGAAAACGGGCGACCTCATCGCCATTCTGGGCGGCTCGGGGGCGGGCAAAACCACATTGCTGGCAGCGATTTCGCAACGGCTGCGTGGTAACCTAACCGGAGATGTGGTTTTGAACGGCATGGCCATGGAGCGGCATCAGATGACACGCATCTCCAGTTTTCTGCCACAGTTTGAGATCAATGTCAAAACCTTTACGGCCTACGAGCATCTGTACTTCATGGTAGGTCCTAGCAGAGCCAACTAAGCCCAGCTAATTTCTCCCCATCCTTCAGTCCCATTTCAAGATGCATCGGCGCACGACCAAGGCGGAGAAGCGTCAGCGTGTCTCGGATCTGCTGCTAGCCGTGGGCCTGCGGGATGCGGCGCACACGCGCATCCAGCAGCTGTCGGGGGGCGAGCGCAAGCGCTTGAGCCTGGCCGAGGAGCTCATCACAGATCCCATCTTTCTGTTCTGCGACGAGCCAACCACCGGCCTGGACAGTTTCAGTGCCTACTCCGTGATCAAGACGCTGCGCCATCTGTGCACCAGGCGGCGCATTGCGAAGCACTCCCTAACCCAGGTCTACGGCGAGGACTCGTTCTCCACGCCCAGCGACGAGAGCACCAGCAGCAACTCCATCGAAATGGAAATCGTGGACAAGTCGCACGAGAGCCTGCTCCAGGCCATGAAGGACCTGCCCACGCTCAGCGTGCTCAACAACAGCCCTAACGGCACGCACAAGAAGGCCGCCATCTGCTCCATCCATCAGCCCACGTCCGACATCTTCGAGCTCTTCACGCACATCATCCTCATGGACGGGGGACGCATCATCTACCAGGGACGCACCGAGAAGGCGGCCAAGTTCTTCACAGAGTGAGTGTGAAACACGTGTGGCCCAGCTCTCCCTCGGGAATCTCAAGATCTCGACTGTGATGCTGGGCTCTCTGTTTGCGCATACATTGTTGGGTCTCTATCTTATTTAAATAGGGGAGTGGAGCATGGGTATTTTTATCACGTTTTTTTATCTTGCGTCAAATATTAGTAGGAAACACGGAAATTACAATAGACCTCTCTCTAAAAGGAAATATAAATACATAGATAAGAAAGTAATCCGCATATGTTCGAGATGACAGACATACAATAAATACAGGGTAGTTCAGATAACAAATCAGATTATTTACTGAAAGAGGTGTTATAATGACAGATATGTTGATATTCCATCATAATGTAGGGTATCTCTTAGTACTTACCTTATTCCAAAGGGTATCTTCTAGTCCACACATTACTCTGTATATAGGGTATTTCCTGTTCACATTCCCTCAGTTAACACCTTCTTCTTTTCGCCCCCCAGCATGGGTTTCACGCAGCCGCTGAACTGCAATCCCGCCGACTTCTACCTGAAGACCCTAGCCGACAGCCAGGGCACCGGGAATGCGGGCGAGCTGCTGCGCGCCAAGTACGAGCATGAGACGGACGGACTGTACAGCGGCAGCTGGTTGCTGGCGCGCAACTACAGCGGGGACTATCTGAAGCACCTGCAGAACTTCAAGAAGATACGCTGGATCTATCAGGTGTACCTGCTGATCGTACGCTTCATGACCGAGGATCTGCGTAACATCAAGAGCGGACTGATTGGATTCGGTTTCTTCATGATCACGGCGGTGACGCTCTCGCTGATGTACTCCGGCGTGGGCGGCCTGACGCAGCGCACGGTGCAGGATGTGGGCGGCTCCATCTTCATGCTGAGCAACGAGATGATCTTCACCTTCAGTTACGGCGTCACGTACATCTTTCCCGCCGCACTGCCCATCATCCGGCGCGAGGTGGGCGAGGGCACCTACAGCCTGTCCGCCTACTATGTGGCGCTGGTGGTCTCCTTTGTGCCGGTGGCCTTCTTCAAGGGCTACGTCTTCCTGTCCGTGATCTATGCATCCATCTACTATACGCGCGGCTTTCTGCTCTACGTGACAATGGGCTTCCTCATGAGTCTGTCGGCCATTGCGGCCGTCGGCTACGGCCTCTTCCTTTCCAGCCTTTTTGAGACGGACAAAATGGCATCAGAGTGCGCGGCGCCCTTTGATCTAATCTTTCTCATCTTCGGCGGCACCTACATGAACGTGGACTCCGTGCCGCTGCTCAAGTACTTCTCGCTCTTCTTCTACTCCAACGAGGCGCTGATGTACAACTTCTGGATCGACATTGACAACATAGGTGGGTAGATTAGGGCCATCCAAGTCTAGCTAAACCCCCGTCAACACACTCTCTCTCTCTCTCTCTCTCAGATTGCCCGGTTAACGAGGAGCATCCGTGCGTCAAGACCGGCCTGGAGGTGCTGCAGCAGGCGTCCTTCCGCACCGCCGACTACACCTACTGGATGGACTGTGCCAGCCTCCTGCTCGTCGCCCTCGCCTTCCACATCGTCTCCTTCATGCTGGTGCGACGCTACATCAATCGCAGCGGCTACTATTGAGTTGAGGTTTTATTTTACACATTCTATATTCAGTTTACATTGTTTACAATTCATCATAGTATATATTAGCGCATTCTATTCTTAGCGAGGCGTGCAAGTACCAGCCGAATAAAGGTTTAATCCTATACATATTCATACATAACTCTAATTACAATTTTCAATATCTTCGTTTTCTCCACTCTCTCTCTCTCTCTCTCTTCATATTGCATTTCATTAATCTGTGTATATTTAGATGTAAATACGTACGTAATCGTCGTCGGTCTCTGCCTACCGCAAATGTATAATTAAATTAGGCTAGAACACAACCCGTGAAATGTGGAACAACACACTCTGTTCGAAATAAATAATTTTGCAAAAAAAATTAAATAAAACAAAGGAAACAATTTTAGCTATCGAAGGATATTTGGCGTTTCGCCTTGACGCCGGAGCCGCCGCTCGAGGCTGCGTTCGCCTGCAATTTGCGCGCTGAGCCGTTGCTGTTGCCGCCGCCCCCGCCGCCAAAGTACGGGCTGATATTACGCTGATCCTTGCCGGTGAAGTTCTTTTGGCCCGAGCGCCGCTGCTCGCAGTGCAGGTTCTCGCGCAACGCCAGCCCACCCAGATTGCTCTTGGACGAGCTGTTTTGCAGCGAAGGATTCGGCTGAATGGGTAGCTGCGGCTGCTGTTGCTGCGGCTGCTGCTGCTTACAGAACAGATCCTCCGAGATGCGTTCCATGAAACTGGACTGCGTGGTCGAGTTGGATGCACCGTTGCTCTGGCTCAGTTGACTGAAGCCGAACGAGTCCACCGAATTCTCGCTGCCAAACAGATTCTGTATGGAACCGCCGGCCTGGCTGCGCGTCAGCGACATCTGCGACAGCGACTGGGTGGAGCTTTGCGACAAGAGTAGCTTCCGCTGGGCAAACTCTTCGGGTCCAATGTAGCCGGAGAGGCGCGTGGAGGACTGTCGTTTCGCTTCGCTCTCGTGACTGCGCGCATGCAAGTAGATGTCATCCGGCTGCTTGCCGGATATCACACTGAAGGCGTACTTCTTGGCCAGCCTATAAGTAAAGCAACTTGCATTATTCATTTACTCATTCTCCAGGAATGCCAAATACGAACCGCAGCAGTGTCTCGCTGTTGCTGGTCGTGTGCCCCTGGTGGAACTCCTGGAAGATGCGCTTGACAATGCGCGCCAGGTCCGCCGCGTATTGCCGGAAATTCTCGTGCTTGGCTGATATTTTTCTTTCCTGCAGCGCCTGCGACACGGCCCACAGCAGTTTCTATAACAAAACATTTCAATTTACAGTTCTATTTATCTATGTTTAACTCTAACTCTCTCTCTCGCCTCACCTTGCGCTGATTGTCCGTCATGGCGCTCTGCGGCGCTGCGCTCATCTCCGAATGGGCGCGCATCAATTTGCCGCCAGCTTTGGTTGTGCTGCTGCTGCTCAAATTGCTGCTGCTGCCGCTGCCGCTGAATCCAAGACTTAGTCGATTGGCGCTGCCAAAGCCAACAGCTGGCTGCAAGCCGGCCGCCGTCTTGTACTGCGCTGCTCCTCCTCCTGCTCCTCCTCCTGCTCCTGCTGCTGCTGCTGTGGAGGAACCAGCTCCAATGCAAAAGCTCTGACTCTTTATTTTGAGGGCGCGAGGCGTTAATCCGTGACTGCCCGAGCCGCTGGTGCGGAACAGCTTCCGGCTCTGGCTGGCCAGCTCGGCGGCATCCTCGTCGCCGTCGTCGTCCTGAGCATTGCGTTTGCGCTTGAGCAGCGTCTCCAGCTGCTGGCTCACGCTATCAGCACAGCCAGCGCCTGGCTGCTGGCTGCCACTGCCGTTGTCCGGCGAGAAGAGCGCACGCTTCGATCTCTCCACGCGATTGGCTATCTCCGGCTTGAAGAGCGGCTTGGGCGGTATCAGTTGCTGTTGCAGTGACTTGGCCGGGCTCTGGAACAGTGCGCGCTTCGAGGTCTCGCGCGACGGGCCCGGCTTGATGAGATCGGTGCGGTAGAGGCGCTTTCGTGCTGAGGAGCTGGGCGTCTTGCGTGCTAGAGGCGGAGAGGAAAAGGGAAAGATAGAATATGAAATAAAATATTTAATATTTATATTAAATTGTGTATAATCTATTAATTTAAATATTTAATATACAAACTAAATAATAATTTATAAATAAAATAAATAATAAATAAAAATGTAAAGTATATAGTTAAATATTTTACATTTTTATTTTTTAAATTTATTTCTATTATTTTATTTATAAATTATTACATATTTACTTTGTATATTAAATATTTAAATTAATAATATTAAAATAATAATAATAATAATATTAGACAAAAATGAAACTTTCATAAAGATATATATTAAACTAAAATATAATAATTTAATTGAAAAGAAAGGAAACTAAAAAATGTTAAGCAACAAAATATTTTTAATTAAATAAAGTGAAAACAAATCCATAAAACTCAAATAAAACAATGTGTTAAATGTTAAATAAATCCTATTTTTACCCCAGTTATTCATTTCTTCATTCATTATCATTATCTTGAATATGGATTATGGATATATGAAATCCCAATAGCCTCTGTCTGCTTCTTATAAATACTTGAGCCTAATGCAGTTGCTTAGACCTTACCTTTCTTTTTGCTTCCGGGTGTTTTGCGTTTTGGTGTTGCTTTGCGTTTATTGCGCTCTTTTCTGTAAAATAATTTGAGTTACTAATTTAACAACACTAAAAGGTTTACAAATGCAGTAACTCACTTTTTATCTAGTAGTATTTGTGGACCTATGGAACTGTTTAGTTTAATGGAGTTTGTGGCCAGATTGGCCGAGGAAAAGATGGCGCGACGTTTGGCCAAATGACTGAGCCGATTGCCCGGCGATTGTGTAAGCATTCTAAATAAAAAATACATTGAAATGGGTATAAAATATTATTATATTCAATGTTTGCTGCTGCTGCTGCACTCACTTCATGCGCATGTTGCGCTTCTTGGCACTGGAGGGCGATCGCACATAGGACGTTGCCGTCTCTGCACCCACGTAACGCTCCACCACGGACAGACTGAGGTATTCGTTTTGTTCGGCCGCCTTGTTCAAATTGTAGCTGAGGAGGAATCGTTAAAGGATTTCCGATTAGTTGGGAATGCAATGGGCAGATAGTTCAGCCAGAGCTCACCTTAGTCCATGCTGGCGTACGCCCAGCACTTCGCGCCAATTCATGCTCTGCGCCTCGGCCAGGCTGTGGGTGGGCTTGAACAGTGAGGGCGTGGCACAGATGCCACTATCCTCAATGCTGGACGGCGTGGCTGCTGAGAGAAAGTTCAGCACATTTTCCTTCATATTCACCACCGCACTGACGACATCAATGTCGGGCGTGGTCACGGTGGGCGGCGGGCGAACACCCTGCAGACAGCGACGTATGCGTCGATAGAGCTCACGCTCCCGCCTACAATTCTCAATGAAGTGGGTGCGCGGATCGCTGCTCGCTAGCTGAGTGTCTTGCGTCTGCTCGTCCACAAAGCTGGACTCCGTGGGCGCGTTCAGGGAATAACGTCCGCTGGCATTGTGGCTCGTCGTTGGCGCCTCACTTACGCATTGGCTCTCTTCCAGAGCCTCGGGCAAGTCTTCTAGGGTTGCGCCCAATCCACGGTCGACCGGCTTGTCGCCTTCATCTTCATCTTCGTCGCTGTCAGCAAAGAGATCGGGCGAACGTTCGTTGTTCATTTTCTTGAGTATAAACGATTCTGACAGCTGCTGCGACGCCTGCTGTTGTGGCACCGGCTCAGGGGGATTGCACGAACTGCCAGACGCCTCAGTCAGACTTTTGATTTTGCCATCGAATGACAGGCTGTCTGTCGTTGTCTGTGCTATGGATGCTGCAGCTGCTGTGGCTGGCATGTCGACCGCATTGCAGCTGTTCTCCTCCATGATGCTGTCGTAGAATCTGGGAAAGACGACCATGCCCGGCGACTGGCGCTTCGCTGAGATCAGCTTCTCTGGTTGCTTTTCTGGCTCCGGCAGTTGCAGGTGCTGCAGCTGCGAGCCGTACAGCTGTTTGTTCACTTGGCCATAGGGACTGTCGCCGAATCCTCGGAACTGCGACTCCTGGCTACTGTGGGCACTCGATTTGTGGGCATTCTCTGTGCTCAGTGACTTCGGATTCAGCAGGTATGGCAGATTCATGTTCTCCTCGTCAGATATGTGGCCCTCATTGTTTTCACTGAGCGAAGACTGTAAATGAGAAAAAGAATTTTAAATAGATTTTGCTTTCACTTTTAATCGCAATTTCGCTCACCCCGCTGCCCGTGGATGGCTCCGATTCGTAGCTGTTGTTGATCTTGTGCACCGTATTGGAGTTAAGTGCAGCCATCCTTCAGCAGTTCAACTAAAATTACATACACGCAGTCACATTTGATCATTTAAACATTTGATTTATAGCTCAGTTATTTTTGGTACAGGCGCCGCGCACGCAAGAAGTTGGAATGGGCGCAGCATAGAGCAACTACTTATTATGCAGGCAAGTTAATTGTATTTCAGAGCTTAAGCACGTTAGATTTTGCCTAATCTGACCTACAATTGTGGGACTTGCATTTACCTTATGAAATGTGGCACTTTTTCTCACAGCGATGCAACGGCATCAGGCAAGAAAATGCGCGCGCATTATATGCAGTTTATTCGCACACCTTTAAAAATTTTAGTTTGCAAAATGAATGTAAGGATGTGAATATTGCTATAAATAACTACACTCCATTTCTAGGCACTTTATTAATATATTAATTTAACATAAATGAATAATGTTTTTGTAAATTGCGTTGCGTGTGCGAACATCTGCCATTAAGAATTTGGCGGCGGCTCTTAGGAGGTAATGTATCGATATATCGATATGTTTGTAGCCGATATTTCGGAGATAGCGATGGAAATAAATTGTTACATATTTAGAATTTTTATAATTCTATAAAATTACGCACTTGCAAATTTAAAATATAGAACTATATATTTTTATTTAATGCAGTTATTTTTATTTCAATAGCTCAAATATAAAATGCGTAATCATATGCCACGTATAGCCAGTCACTGGTGTCACGAAGTACTCACGTCTTGTAACTGAATGCAAATGTATTTATTTTATGCATATAAATAGACAGAAATAGAAATAAAAATATATACAATGCAATTATTTCATATAACCACATATAACAAATGATATAAACCAGCCGTGAAACCTTGCTTATATTGTTTAGGTCAGCGTTGCAGCCCTTGCGTAACAGCTGAGAGCAATAAAATCCACTTAACCACAATTTGCGATCCACAATTCTCAACGATGAACAACTGGAATGTACAGCTGTTTCAGCCTCGATGTATCGAATAAATCGATTAAATTGGGGAACAACAATAAAAAACATCACTTATCTGATTAATATTTGTAAAAGCAACAAGCTCAGTTGTAAACAACGTATCGAGCGCAAGTAAACGAATTTTGAGTGCTGCGATTCGCCTGCTCGGATAATAAAGCTCAGTCAGCAAACAATAAACAACGACGCTCTTTGTCAAACCATTCGTCGCTGACCACCTGCCAACAAAGTGCATCATTTTGCACTGTGTCATTAACAATAACAACAACAACGTCAGACATAATACATATCCAGAACCATCGCGACTTCGCAGTACCAGTGCATCATTAGTCAGCCATGCCATCCAACTGATCGCCATTGCCAATAAGATGCGTGGAATAGAGGGCAAAGTTGTTGTGCTAGGCTCGCGAGGTAAGCACCAAATGCAATTCAAACTAGTAGCATTTTTATTGACTCTGAACTTCACCTACACGCAACGGCGTCGAGAGCGTAGCTCACCCGATTAACTCGTAGTTGAAAACAATTCCAGCAATCGCCCAGAGAGATAACAAAAAGCAGAGCTTAATTTTGTTTTTCTCTTTGTGTTTCTTCGTTTCTTTTACGCGCCCAATTCGATAAGCGCCCGCCCCTTGAACACTTTTGTTGGGGGAGTTTCGTTCGCGATTTCGTTCATCAACCCTAGAGAAATTGGGCCAGCCGCCACTTGTGAGGTCTTAGCTGTTGCCCTACGCTGCATTCCAAAGCAAACGGGACTTTTTGTTTCTCATTCACAATGTTTACCCAGTATACCCTGAATGTGTTAAGTGCGCAGGGTAGCATAAGTTGGACTTTATCTTATATATGTACATATATGTATGTATGTATAGGTTGAAATAGAGCCTAGCAGCTGTATAAATAACATATTGCTAACTTCTAAAGCTTTAATATAGCCGTCTCGCTTTCCAGGGTATTTCAAATTTAAGCGTGTTAAATGTTGCTCTTTGCTTTGCTTCGCACACATTCGTAATTACCGTATGATTTTTTGTATTTTCGCAAGGTCAGCAAGTCTATGAATTTCAGCCACACACACACACACACATACATACGTACATATGCATATTGATAGTAGCTTTATGTATGCCTGTGTATGTGTGTGTGTACTTTGAATGCGTGCTCATATCTTGCGACGACATTCGCCATTCGCAATTTGAAATCAGTCGCGTACTTTTTTTTTTTTTTTTTAATCCGTTATTCTTATATTATTATTTTGCTTCTATAAGATGAGTCAATCGAGCGATATCTTAAGGGGCTTTTCATAGTAGGAATGTCTCATTTAATGCATAACAAAGCGACGCCTGTTTATAAATACATATTGAATGCTGGAGACATATTTACATACATATATGTATGTATGTATGTATGTGTATATTTATATATAAATCAGTTGCCGTTCGCTTATCGCATGTTTACCGCTAGCTGCGTCTCAGTAACACCTTTTGTTTATTGAACCTACTTTGTTTATGTATCTGATAAGTAATATCGCCCATTTCCTTATGCCTAAAAACAATAAAGTAAACAAATAGCGCTGTATCAATATATTAAATGTCTGATTATACATATTTATTTCGCTTCAAAGAAAAATTACCAAATGGGCAAATACTATTGGCTTATGGCTGCAGCTTCCGTATCATAGAGATGAGATATTTGATACATATATTGATATTGATATTTGATATGAAGTCAGTCAGATAATATAGTCAAAAACTGGATACGTTTATTATTAGATATACGAATAATTAGTTTATGAATACATATGAATATTAAAGCATTCTTACCATAATTATAGAGTCTTAGTCAGATAAGTTATATGTATATGTATGTACAAATAATCCTAACTATATTTTTAAAACTCTTACACTTAAAGTAATTTAAAATTTCTATTCCTTCCCAGTCTCTTATGATTTATATCACATCTCTTATTTACCTTCTCTCTTCTTTACCTTCTGATATATAGTCTGTATTTTGTGAATTGTCTCTGAAAATGTCTCTTCTCTCTCCTTTGCAGGTGTTGGCAAATCTCGTTTGGTCATCAAGTATATTAAAAATGCTCTGCATCGCAGCGAGGAGCCGACGATAGCTGTCTCCTTTTTCACCTGCAACATCATGTTGGATGATGTCAAAATCAAATTACAGGTGAGCACCAGCTTCATTTTTGTACACGTGCCACGACTAATCAGAGCTTCTACTGCCAGCGACACTTGGTTTTGGATGTCATTTGTGTTGTTCTTAGTCAGCGGGGATTTTTACCATGATGCTTTGCAATGACCTGTAATCTGGAAGGGGTATAGAGTTTGGGGTATATCCCATATACGTCTGTCTGTCCGTGTTCCTTAGTTTCTGTCTTTATTTCCTCTATTCCTTTTGTATTTTCCCTTCAGTACTTTTCAGTGCTTTATCTTTCAAGTGTATCACAGGGTATTCACTCTGGCAACTCTTTTTTTTCTTGACCCCTTTTTATTTGCAATTTCTTCGTCCAGTGCACTTTCTGTTTATTTGGCTTTTACTTTTTCGATGGTCGTTCGCGTTTTCCTTCTCTTTTATAGTTTATTGATAAGCTAAATTTGTTTCCCCCCCTTTAAGCTCGTCCGCTCGTATATTCCTTGGCGCTATTTCGATTTCGTTTTTTATACACCATGCAGGACAGCAGCAGCAGCAGCAGCAGCAGCAGCTATAATGGCAAATAGTTTTCGCTGCCACAGATTTTGAGCCCTTTGTTTTTGGTCATGTCGTTGCCCCACAACAATTTTTATGAAGATTTGAATTGTGCACCATAAAGATGAGCACACAAACACACACGCACACAATATGATTGTTATTATTGTGGGAAAGCGAAAAGCATAAAGACCGAAATTGCAGAATAAACGCTGAATGGCTCAATTAAAGTTCAAGTCGTTTGGAGTGCTGAATGCTGAATGCTGAATGCCGATTGTTGCAAGAGTCGAAGCTGTCTGTGTGTGTCGTGGTCACATTGAATTTTTGCCACATTCGTTGATTGAGTACTCATCCCTTTTCTTCCACCCCTCTTTGCAGATCTGGGATACAGCTGGACAGGAGCGCTTCAAGGCCGTTGCACCCATGTATTATCGGAATGCGAATGCTGCCATTTTGGTGTTTGATCTGTCACAATATAAGACATTTACCGAAATCAAATCATGGATCCAGGAGCTGCATCGCAATGTCCAGGATCCGATGATACTGACGCTGGTGGGCAACAAAATGGATCTGCAGTCACAGCGCGCCGTCTCGCGCGATGAGGCCTATCTGTTTGCCAGCTCGATTGGCGCCACCTACTTTGAGACATCCACCGAAACGGACCAGGGCCTGGATCAGGTGTTCCTCTCGACGGCACTGGGCCTGGTGCGACTGGCCGACGAGGGCAAGAGTCATTCGCTGCGCTCCTTCGAGTCGACCGACTCGCTCTTCTACACCAACGGCAACACGGCCTTCAGCTATACGTCCTCCGCGCTGGTGCGCAACGAGGATGGCGCTGCATTTCGTCTGCCCTATGTGCATATTGGAATACCAGTGGACGGACAGGATGTGAAGGCGACGGGCGAGGGGCGTCTGGAGACGCCCGCGTGGGCAATCGAGCACATTGCCCTCGGCGAAGTGGAGAGAGCGCCCTGGTGCTGCTACTGAATAGAAACCAAACAGAGCCAGAGCCAGAGCCAGAACCAGAACCAACTGTCAACGATTTTCTCAAATTATTGTGATGTTAATTAAACAGGTTTAACTTTAGTTATGCACCTGCACTCAAATTCGAATCGGCTAAGGCAATCGAAGCCAAATGGAAGACCACCAACCGTTAACAAACAAATGAAACTGATAGATTACCGATTGGCAACGCAATCAATTGACACATCCAAAATCGTGGCTGTTAGTCGTAAGCTAATTGTAAGCCTAGTTAATAAGTCTAACCAGCAAATGCCTAATGTATATTTTATTTATGAATATTAACAAGCAGCAGCGTCGCTTAAAGCTCACTTGACTCCAAAACTCGCTAATGTTATTCATTCACACACACACACACATACATACTCCGACCGTTTCGGTTGGCTGTAATCACAATTCATGTACAAAACACACTTTATACACAAATATATATATACGACTTTATATTATACACATGTATATACATATATGACATATAAAAGGTGTGCATAATGTGTCATTTGTCCACGCCCATAAAGCATTAAAGCCCACATTGCTGCGGCTCCTCCTGCGCATGCATTAACTTGGCCATTAACGCAAAAAGTTGTCATATAATTGGAATTTAATGTGCCGGCTAGAGGCCAAGGGTTACAATTAAGATGCCAGCCAGTAAGTAGTCCAAGCAGCCAGTCTATAAAGAGATAGATAGAGAGAGAGGGAATGCATCCATTTGTAGCTAATATACAAAACTTATGGTCAGTTGATTTCTTATGTATGCGTAATACGCGCAATTTAGCGTAAGAAGTCAACGGAATAGCAACAACTACAACAATGCCAAAGGAACAAAAACTCATTCAAGTGTCATCAGCACATTTACAGGAGGAGCGCTGGACCCAAAACCTGAGGCTGATGCTCTTGATGATGCTGATGCTGTCACAGCTTGCTCTTGGCGAGTGAGCGAGAGAGAGGGAGGGAGGGAGAGGGACCATTGGGCAGTGCATTGATTTGCCATTAGGCAGCAAATGAGTTTACTTGACACCCAAAAAGCGGCAGGGTCTTCACTTGTTGTCTGTCTATACGCTGGTGCGTTCAACCGGAAGCGATGCTCAAATTTACACGCACACACACACACACACAGCACGCACACTAATACCTACGCAGTCTTAGATTGATGCCAATGGCATACGCTGCTTGAGGCCCCAAAGTCTTTGGCTTACGGCAAGCTGGCACGCATCACGCATACCACAATACACACACACACACACACACATAGATTGACATGACTGCTAATGGCATTTAGTTTGCTGACTTAATGATCTAGAAATGCATCAATGTAATCAAGGTAAGCTAAGGCAGCGCCAGAGTTGCCTGCAGTTCAGCTCAGTTTGCCAGCGACTCTTAACATTTGCAGTTGGTTTAACCGCACTGAATTCCATGCAAATTGCTTATTTTATTAACACAGTTGGTGTCCCTGACGACAATAGACCAAAATACCGGCTCAAATCATCATCATCCCTAGGCAATTTGTGGCCTATGCTTTGATTAGCAACTGGGAATTGTGAGTAGAAAATATTGAAAGGATTTCAGGCAGGGGAAAGACAGATAGACAGACAGACAGATACACTGACAACTTAAGAGCTTGATACCATTCAGTTATCGAACTGAGATTAACATGGACAAATATCAATCGAAATAACTAATTCCTATATGGAAATTGATCAATCACATCTATATTTATATCAGGTCTTAAAACTAATTTGTATTCCATTTGACAAATTGACATTTCTAATATTTCAATTTTCACACAAACTGCCTTTAAGCCTTTGTAAGACCCACTTTACCTATCGACGGACTGACTGGGCATCACAATTTTGACAACAAATTAAATTTACAAAACATAAAACACATTTACAAAATGTGCACATAAGCACTTTACATGGTGAATAATCAAATCTCATGCGATTCACGTAATAATACCCTGTCTGAAAATCAATTGCGAAGAAGGGTCGCCTGAATAATAAGTAATAGTCAAATTAATGATAATGACTAGATATTATAGATTACAGCGGTTTTGCCTAAGGTTAAAATATTTTACTTTTTATAGACTTAATTTTTAATATTTAATAAATATATATATATTAAAAGAAAATACTTTTTATACCCTGAACACATTTGGGAAATCAGGGCATAGTGGTTTTGTTGAAACGTAAGTAACAGGCAGAAAGAGGCGTGACAGCCCCCACAAAGTACATATATATATTCTTGATCTGTTTTTTTCTTCTAAGTTTTCCCTCTACGTATTTCTTCCAAGTATGTCCGCTAAGTATTTCCTCTACTTATTTCCTTTACATATTTACTCCACGTAATTCCACTACGTAGTTCCGTTACGTCTTTAATGCTTTGCTGATCGATCACACACTCTGCCTCAGTTTGTTCCGCTGACCCCCACTAGGCCTGGACGACTGAAGAAATGCCGCAGCTGCAGCCTTTTATATACGTAGAGCCACTTTTACTCAAGCACTGCAGTGCACTGTCTCTCTCAAATGTGAAGCCCGACGGCAGGTAGCGCTCGTTGCAGTTGACCTTCCAGTGAGCAATGGGAACGCTCTCTGCTGCTGCGAGCACTCTAGCTTCGTTTTACACATACACATATCAAAAGAGAGCAGCTGCCTACACATAGACAACTCTAATGATCTTTTGCTCTTTTTCTCTCCTTGCTTTAACTTTTACTCAAGCACTGCAGTGCACTGTCCCTCTTAAATTTTGAGACTATATGTTACTACTATAACTATAAGTCCTACTACTATAACCATTACTTCTACTACTATAATATAAGTCCTACTACTATTACTATAAGTCCTACTACTATCCATTACTTCTACTACTACAACTATAAGTCTGCTCCGCTTTATATATGCCCACTATTACTCAAGCACTGTCTCTCTCTCTCTCTCAAATGTGAAGCCCGACGGCAGGTGGCGCTCGTTGCAGTTGACCTTCCAGTGAGCAATGGGAACGCTCTCTGCTGCTGCGAGCATTCTAGCTTCGTTTTACACATACACATACCAAAAGAGAGCTGCTGCCTACACATAGACAACTCTAATGATCTTTTGCTCTTTTTCTCTCCTTGCTTTAACTTTTACTCAAGCACTGCAGTGCACTGTCCCTCTTAAATTTTGAGACTATATGTTACTACTATAACTATAAGTCCTACTACTATAGCTATAAGTCTTACTACTATAACTATAAGTCCTACTACTATTACTATAAGTCCTACTACTATAACCATTACTTCTACTACTACAACTATAAGTCTGCTCCGCTTTATATATGCCCACTATTACTCAAGCACTGTCTCTCTCAAATTTTAAGACCGACAGCAGGTAGCGCTCGTTGCAGTTGACCTTCCAGTGAGGAATGGGAACGCTCTCTGCTGCTGCGAGCACTCTAGCTTCGTTTTACACATACACATATCAAAAGAGAGCAGCTGCCTACACATAGACAACTTTAATGATCTTTCGCTCTTTTTCTCTCCTTGCTTTTACTTTTACTCAAGCACTGTCTCTCTCGTTGCAGTCGAGCTTCAAGTGAGCAATGGGAACGCTCTCTGCTGCTGTGAGCACTCTAGCTTTGTTTTACCTAAATACAAATACCAAATGAGAGCTGCTGCCCACACATAGACAACTTTAATGATCTTCTGCACTGCTTCTCTGCACTGCTTTTACATTTACTCAAGTAATGCCTGAATTTGAATTTGAATAATTTTTGTGACTCTTTGATAAATACTTTTTAAAATGAACATTTATTAAGAAAAATATATTTATATTTTACTTATTATATAAATATACAGAAATATAAAAAAATCAATTCTAACAACTATTCTTTTTAAATATTCGCAGATACATTTAAATTTATATAATTATATTTATTTATTTATTATATTTACTTGTTTATTGTATTTACTTGTTTATTAAATTTATTTATTTATTATATTTATTTATTTAATAAAAATTAAAAAAAAAAAAAAATACACATATGTATTTATTTTTTAATTTCTACAGCTTTTATCTAATCAACAACTTTTTAATATCTACACAGTATCATTCAGTCCATCACATTTTTATATTCTGCACTTTTTTAGCTGATTTTTTATTATTATTATTTTTTTTTTTTTTTTGTTGTCAGTTTATAAGCTTTTGCCGGTTTTAGCTGCAAATCTTTGTGCTTTTGTTCGTTTCTACCTCGAAATGCGAAAATTGTTTTTGGCCATTAGATTAAAGTATGTTAGTTGGCAACACACACACATACACATATGTATGAATACATATGTATGTATGTGTGCATATTTATATAGAGATATAGCCTAGAGAGCATAGACGTCCGTTTTGGCATATTTACGAGTCTGTTTGTGTATGTGTGTGTATATGTACATATGCAGGCATATGTCTAAATATAGTATATAGATATATAAATATATTGGACATGAATATGTATTTATGGTCATGTCAAATACGCCAAACTTCTCAATGCCACATAAATTGAACACAAACAAACGCAAATCAAATATGCAAACGAACAAATTGCTGCGTATGTGTGTGTATGGGTGTATGAATATATGTTTGTGTTGTAGTATTGTTCAGTGAAGTGGGTGTGGGTGGGTGGCTGGTTGTAAGTTGAGACCGGCACCCGGTTTTGTTGTTCATGCATATGATTTTGAATATTTAACAGGTGTGTGCCACGGTTTCTGGACTTCACCTGAGCGCGTTCGCTTCTGATGCATACTTTATGGCGTCCAATATGTGAATAGAGAGCTCTGTGGCGCATACATTTTCAACAGTTTGTTTAGCTGCATTGAAAGTGCTGGGTATTTATGCATGCACTGCAATGTCTGCCCCGGGGCAACATCTGACACTCGAACAAGTTGAAATTCACCCACATGGATCTGTTTTGCTTACCTTGAAGTTAACTTTGAGCTCGAGTGGAACTTCCAAGTTGTCTCTGACTCATCGCCATGGCCAAGTCAAGTTCGAGTTGGGCAAAAAAACAAAACAAAAATATTTAGGGCTTTGGCATAAAAGTAGATAAATTTTGCTTGGATTTACATGAAATATAGGTAGAATATACATATATTCATTCGGGGTAAATGTTTGCTAGGTATTATTATTATTATACAATAAATATTCTTTTTATATATCATGTTCTGAAAGTTTGATGAATATAGACAGGGAGTCAAGAGAATTTATTTAAAAAATATGAAAATAATAATAATTATAATAATATAACCCAAGGTAAAAAACAACTCAAGCTAAACTTAGGATCTAGGATATAAATAAATGTAATAATATAAAATCTGTTCCATATTGACCCACCAAAACATATATTTCTGTAGTTCTATATATTGAAAATATCAAATGAATATACATAATAATGAATAATTGTAAGATAGCTTCATAGCTGTTCCATATAAACCTATCCTATCATAAGTTCCTCACTTTCTCTCACTCTCTCCCAACCATCTCTTATAGCATAATGCTAATATCTGAGCAAAATATCTACAAGAGAATATAATATTCTATTATTCTTAATAAATTTCACCTCACTTCAGCCATTCTTCCACAACTTTCGTGTCCACCCTCGAGCATACGTGACAAGTCAATATTCAAAGTAGTTGAACAAGTTGTTAAATTAATTTCGGTTAGGTGATATGCATTTATTTGCCAATTGTAATGACCCGAATAGAGAAACAAATTGCCATAATAGTTATTTGGCAAATAAATGAAATGAAAGTGCATTTAAATTGAATAGAACTGCAGCAGCTGCCACTTGCATATGGCTTAAAGCTGCAGATGTCATTAAATCAACAAGGAGGCAAAATGGCTTTGCTGCAAATAGCTGAAATTCCTTTTGCTCTGGGCACTGTCAAGAAAAGTAGCAGGCGCTGAAAGCAATGCAGCGACATGGAAGAGACCACATCAGAGAATGGTGAAAATTCCACAAGTTAAGGCAGAGAGAGAGCGAGAGAGAGAGGAAGAGTGGCAGTGGCTAAGCCGTAGACTGAGACTCCGACTGAAACTAAGGCGAACTGGCGTATCGTTTGAGCATCTGTCTCGGACTCAAATCCCAAATGCTTGGAGTGCTGCTCTGTAGCTGCTGCACAAAGGCAATGTCAACGTTGGTTGAGATTGGGTTGAGAGCAAGAGTGCTGGGTGGTGGTAGGCTGGGGCAGGTTGACTAAAGAAGAAGAAGAAGCAGAAGCAGAAGATGCTGGTGGGAGGTGTTCTGACTGCCAGCTTGAAAAAGCAATCCAAATGGAATTTAATGCTATTTTAATTGAGCTCCATTGCAATGTCTTTGCTACTAGCTATCGCTCTCTCGCTCTCTCTCTCTCTCTCTCTCTCTCTCTCTCTCTCTTTCTCTCTCTCTATTGGTTTAGCTGTCTGCTTTGCACTATTTTTGCAATACGGATTCACTTAAGTTATTTATGGTAAACACGTTGCGTTAAGAGGTTTTGCCATAGGATGGAAAATTCGATTTGCATTTTATTCAATCGCTTGCTTCGCATTGCCAATTGCCTTTAGTCTGTTGCTGTTGTTGTTGTTGTTGGGCTGCCGAAAATGCATCAATTTAAATTTTGCATTAAGTCGCGTCGGCAAGTTTACTTACAAAATGCATAAATAATTCACTACCAATGCAGGCAAATCCCAAAGACCTAACTGCTCATCATATTTATTTGCCTCTGCTCAGTCTTGCTCTCTCTCTCTCCCTCTCTCTCTCTCTCTCTCTCTCTCTATTGTATACACGGGAATTGATGTGCAGTGCCAGCGACAAGACAATTTCAATTTATCATAATTTGCTCGCAAATTACTTTTTCGCCAGCGCTTGCCAACTCACGTTGCCAATTTGGTTGATGCTAGGCTCGAGCCGACAGGTGAATCGCAGGCAGGCAGGCAGATAGAACTGGAAATGGAAGCTTGGCAAATATGGCCGCCATTAAAGTGATAAACCTCAAGCCAACAGCTGTGCAAACACATACGGCCCATAGGCATTTTGTCGGCCTCTAAGCAGGTCTCTCACTCACTCTGCGAATGTGTGTGTGTGTCCGCTCGGCTGTGGGTGAATGAATCTCTATATGTACCTATGAGTGGGCAGACCTGGGCGTGGCTGCACGTCCCAGTCTGAGTGGAACATGCAAAAGCGCTCAATTTGTCTAGCAACTTCAATTATATGCCTCAATCTTGGCTCACATTGATATTACATATACCCTCATATATTAGCGCTAGTTAATAAATTTTTAGGTATAAACTTGTACATACATATATATTGTATATATATATATACAGTCGACTCTTGTTATTACGAAATTCTCGAAAGTTCGAAATATACAGAGATTTTGTAGTGAACTGGTGATTACTTTGAATCAATGAGAGGTTCGATATATCGCATGTTAAAAATAAGTCGTAAGAGTCCTCTGTATATATATATAACTGATTTCTCAGAATTTCTAAGAACTATAAACGTTAATTTACACCTTAATAGGGTAATCTAAAGTCTAGCATAGCATTTTCTTGTTCAATTGTTGCTGTTGTTTATTTGCATTGTTCGAAACATTTTGCAGATACATAAGCACCCACTCACGAACGTGTTGCCACCCCCCCACTCGTGCGCGCCCGCACTCCAACAAGCTGCAAAAGCTGTCATAAAAATTGAGAAATGTGACTGCGATGAGTGTGCACCATTTGGATGTTGTTTTACTTGGTTGAGTTGTTGTTGTCGCTGTTGTTGTTGATACAGCTCGTGCACGGCGTGTCGCTTTCTATATATTCACTTTTGTTGTCTAACTGTGTATGCATACCTGTGCACGCCATTTGCCTTTTTAATTGTTTAGGTCAGTCCTAACAATGGCGGCTTGCCGACATTTTTGTTGTTGTTTTTCTAGCATTTTTTTTATGTCCTGCTGTTCGAGCACCCTCAACAGAAGGCGGTTTGTCTGAAAAATGGTCTGTCATTGACTATGTCAGCTGGCAACAGGTTTGTTGCTCCTGTTGTTGTTGTCATTTGCACAATTCGACTTGAGTGTTTGATAGAAGTGAATGCACCCAGATATATCAGACACTTAAGCTGAGAACTATTCTCGTCTAGGCCTCTCTCTCTCTCGCTGAGCAGGGTTCACTGATTTCATCGTCACATCATTTGTCTGCTGACATCGCAGATGTTTGCCTAGATGATTTTTCATTTTCAACAGCTTCGAGCATTGGTGCTGAATTTAAATTCTCTCTGCTCCCAATAGCATCGAAGTAGCATTAATTCTATGGGTTATAGACGTGCAACGACATTGTCTAGCCTGAGGGCATCTGTCCTGATAATATAGTAAATATCATTGTTGCTTGCACATAATTAAGCAGGAAACTCGGCAGCTAAGCCTAACGGGACCTCATAGAAAACATACTGCCAATGTCTCAACTGGCATTAATTTTATTTCTATATGCGTGTGTGTGTGTGTGTGCTTGGTTTCTGGCTTAATGCGCCAGTCTATTGACTTTCAGCTCTGACGCTAATTAAGCCTGTTTATCGGCGTTAGTTTGCTGCTTAACTTACACAGCAGCCGACATCATCGAAGCAAGGGCATATATGTATGTATGTAACTATAGGAACAGCTTTGACTCCATATCGAGATGCCAATTCCCATTCTCATTCACATTCACATTTCCATTGCCACGCTGCTTGGAGTGCAATAATAAAGCGATTCTCCCAAATGCCACAAAGCCTTCAAGTTCTAGTCTAATTGAGTAAATTGTCCAGGGAAATGAAAATAGCATAGCACATGAGTCTCTGGAATTGTCACACACACACACGCACAGCTAAGTGGCTGTTGTCTGTCTGTCGTCTATTTTGTGGTCGATGCGCAAAATCTCAAACACAAAACAGAAAAAAAAACAAATGCAATTTGAAATAAAAACCCAGTGTCTGTCTCTATTGCTATCTCTCTCTCTCTCTCAATTGTTTGTGGTTTGTATGGCCAGTGACATTCTATTAGCAGATAAAACTAATTACATGAAAATCTATTGCGAATGACAGCGACCACATTGCGCAATTTACCCGCACAGCCCAAAAGTAGGCAACACTTTCTGTTTAAGCATTTTTGGTTAGCAACACTTCAACTTTTACCTATTGCCCTTTTTGCAAATGAACACATTTAAATACATGGCACACACATACACACAATCAAATTTATCGCATGTGGGTCACTTGGCAATTGGGCAAATAACCCAATCATTTATCATCATGCTGTTGCACACACACACTCTCTCTCTCTCTCTCAGGTGCCTGCAATTGCCATTCAACTGTCGTCCAGACACTTTTGCATGCTGACAGTTTAGTTGACCTGTTCAACTTAACCTTTGATCGCACTTGCTGCTGCCAGAGAGAGAGAGAGATAGAGAGAGAGAGAGAGACGTGTGTGCAATGCCTATACCCTGGGCTGTATACAAATTGTTGTAGTGTGTTTAGCTGCTCAGTTGAATGTGGAAAATTTAATAATGACTAAAAGTATTTAAAAGCAGCTAGTTAATTAATTAAAATAAAATACAACAAGCATTAAAATTATTTAGCCTTAAGTAAAATCGATTAAGTAGCAACATTTAGTCGTTCATTTGCCGTTTTTTCCATTTGTTTATCTGCTTCAATTTATTTTGCTTTTAAATTCCGTTTATTTGCTTGCTTTTCAATTCTTAAATGCAACAAAAAATAAATATATAAATATAAAAAAAAAAAAAAAAACAAAAAATAGGAAATTTAGAAAATGAAAAGTTAAATGGCTTCGTAAATATACAACTTTTGCTTGCTAATAAGAAAAAACTTTTTATTTATTTTTTTTTTCGTTCAGGTTGAGCTCTTTGCTTTGTGCTGAACAAACAGAGATTTGTCTTGCAAAATTTCAATTATTTATGTGTCGAGACACTGAGCGCTGAGCTCTCGGAGCTCTCTATCTAATATATGTATGTATCTAGAGCTCTATTTTATATTTATTAAATATGCCTTTTGTTTTATTTAGATATTTGTTTGTTTGCTTTTGTTTTTAGCAAGAATCTCTGATGAAGCATTGAGGCAATTATTTTGGTATAACTTTATTTAAATAGCTGAAGTTATTGTAGGTAAACATTTTAGATTTCTTTGATATAGCAAATATTTATATATATTATATTACTATACGACATATATCATTCCTAGGAAACATAAGGTAAAGAAGTACGCTTAACAAGCTTTGGGAATGTTGAATTATCCATTTTCCAATTATTCAATTTCCATTTTCTCATTTATGCCGACAAGTTCGTACATTTGGTTGTCTTTTGTCTTAACTTCCAGTTGTGCCTGTTCCCAAAAAAAACGTAGCAAAAAATCTGCATTACATTTTTGACCAAAAACAAAGACTAATGAGACGCCAGTTCGCTTTTGTCCCTCTGCCGAAACTGAATAGCCTTATGAAGGGACGAAAGCCAGCAGCAAAGGAGGAGCTAAACCAGATCACAAAGAATAAGGGTGGGAATAAGGGTGTGGCCGTTGGGGTTTACCATATTAAACAAAACCAAAAGAAAAGAATAATATAAATAAATATATATGTCATCACTCCTCCAACTAAATCACTGCATAACTGTATGTTTGCTGCTCATAAACGTTTTTGGCAATCAAAAGTCAGATTTTTTGTTGTTGTGCAAACCTTCAAATGTATACGAAATTGATTTTAAATGGCAACCAAACAACTGCAGAGTATATAAACGAATTATAAAGTGTGACAAATAGATAGAAAGAGAGAGCAAGAGAGAGAGCGAGAGAGAGAGAGAGAACAAATATGAATGCTGTGCACACAAAGGAACGGTCAACTATTTCCGGTTGACTCGTTTGAACTGCAAACAGTTTTTTATTGCATTGATTGTTGTTGTTATTGTTGTTGTTGTTGGTTGTCAAGCCAAGGCCAGAGCTTAGCATTGTAAATAACATGTGCATGCATGTGTGTGCATGCATCGATTGTATTGGCTGCGGGGCAACGGGGCGTATGAATTTTGCTTTTGATTCACCTGCGGGGAATTGACTTAACTTATCTGTGTAACGGCCAGTGCACAGCCATAGAAATGCACTTGGCAATATCAATTTACTTCTGGCTGCTCCAGCTGCTCCATTACCATGGCAATTAAGTTGAGTCCCAGCCCAAGCCCAAGCCCAAGTCAAGTGCCGGCCGAGCTCAAAATCTCAGTATCTATCTCTCTCTCCCTCTCTCAAGTTGTTCATTGTATCAGTGCAGGGGATAAAGCCCTGAGCCATGACTGGGCAAAAGTTTTTGTGAGTTTTTAGCCATGTTTGTTTGGAGCATGCGAGTGCCTGTCCACACATGTGTGGCCGAGCGTCGTCCATGTGGAGCTTAGCCTGCTTTATGCACTCTCGACGAAAATGTCAATTAGAGCCTGGTCGGCGTGGTTAGCAGAGAGAGAGTTATTTCCGTTTAAGCCAAGTGACACAATAATTTCGACAATGACTCTGAAGTAAATGCTTCTTCTTCTTCTTCTAACAATTGTTCGTAATTTGCACCGTGTGTTTGACATGTGGCAAATTATGTCTGCATGTGTCGTTTGCGATGGGGCGTGGCAGCATTTGTTTGCCTATTATTTGCGTGGCACTGATAGCAGCAACTGTTGTCGCTGAGCTGTTGCAGTTGCTGTCAGTTGGCCAATTACTCTAAGTGCTGCTTGTCGCCTGATAAGCCAGCGAGCGCAGCTGATAGGAAATGCATGTAATTGCCGTGTACTGCCCTGACTTGGCTATAAAAGCGTGCTGCCCTGGCGCCAACCACAACACTGCAAAGCGTCAATCAATCTAGCGAGAATGCTGCGATTGAAGATTTTGGTACTGTTGGCAGCGTTTGGCTGTCAGGCTCTGGTGGCTCTGGCTGACAACTCGACGACGACGATCTGTCCGTCAACGCCCAAGGACAGCAACTTCGGCGACGATTCGCTGTGCCCCAGCTTTCAGGACTTGAGCGGCGTCATCGAACCGAATACGCTAGCGGAGCTCATACAGGCCCACTCCCAGTGCGATGCCAAGTTCCGCAAGGCCCTGTCCTACTACAACACGAAGCGCTTCCAGCTGGTGATCCAGCAGCTGCAGCAGAGCGAGGCCTACGTCACGATGCTGGGCGATCTGCGCAGCGCCGGCGTCGATACCAGCGACATTGACAACATTATGGACATCTTCGACTGCCTGGATCAGACGTCACCGACGTCACCGAGGCCACCGCCGCAGCCATTGCCGCAGCCGCCGTCGTACTCCAACAAGACCTGCGACTGCAGGCAGCTGCGTGGGCGCACCTTTGTGGGCGATCTGCTGGCCGCCATGCCCAATCAGGATGTGCACAGCTATACGGCCGAGGCCCGGGCAAAGCACAACAACTTTGGACTCTTTGCGGACACCATCAGCTCGCCGGCCTTCCAGTCGCGCCTGCGCACCAATATGGTGAGTAATTGTTAAAAAGCGCATCTTGATCTTGGTTGATTACATTGATAACTCCTCACAGCTGAAACGGGATGCAATGCGCCCGATGCGCCTGCTGCGTCGCTATGGCTGGAATGTGCCCGAGATGCTCAGCGCTGTCGTGTCCATACTCTCCTGGTGAACGACATGGGCAAGCACAACAATTCCATATGTATATGTGTAAAGCTAATGCAATTGAATCTGTAGCAAAAGTTTGTAAACTTGAATAGATGAGCGATGTCAACTGCTCAGAAATTCTAGCAGAGAGTGTTGTTGTTGTTGTTTGTATTGATTAAACTCTGAATATGGAATTATTACTGCACTGTTAAAAGTAATGAGGCAGTGCCCAATCATAACTCAGCTAGTTGATCGGCTGACTTTTTAATTTGTCTGCTGCCTGCTTCTCTTTCAATATATTTAATGTACAGCATTAATTCATTTTAGTAAATCATCTCAGCTCACCATTAGCAAGTGGCCAATCAGTGAACAGAAGAAGAGCGCAATAGCAATTCGCTCTCTCACAAACGCAAATGCTGCTCTTAGCATTAAATAGCCTAGCCTAGTCTAAAGATCGTTTCAAGCGAAAAAAAATCATGCGCACTCGCTCACGCTTGCAGCAAGAGGCGAAGCCGAACTTTGTTTCGTTTAGTTGTTGCTTTCTGTTGAGCGCCTTGCGCGCTCTCTTCACGAACAGCATTTAAAGAGAGATACGTTTGACGCTTGCACAATGCAAGGCAATGCACACAGCCACACTCACCTACACATGCACACACCTACGCTCACGATGTGTTTAGCGAGTACAGCTCTCGCACACATATATAATTGAAGTGGCTGGACTCACCTCACCTATACATGCACACACCTACGCTCGCGATGTGTTTAGCGAGTACAGCTCTCGCACACATATATAATTGAAGTGGCTGGACTGAGTGAGGCTGCTATCAATATGCACATATACATGATTGCCGTCTCTTTCTCTCTTGCGAACAGGCGAGCAAGCTTTCCCCTCTCTAATCTCTTTCATTATGCCATTGATAGCTGTGCGTAACTCTTTTAACTCTTGCAACTTAATACAACAGATAAACTCTTAACAAGTGCATTGATCCCTTCACAGTTCTCAGAATGTACGCCAATCGAAATATTGATAAACCAAAATCAAAATTCTTGGTATTCATTAAAGAGAAAACTGTGCTTGAATATTCTGTGAAATATTATATCAAGCACAATTTCAATTTAAATAATTATGATTTTATTATGAAGATTCCCATTCAGCCGAATTGAATCACATACTTAAGCAACTTATCGCCTTTCAGACTGTCTGCATATCCATATGCAATTATAACTGAATTGAAAATAAAGGCTGCATGTCGTTGGCATTGGTATTGGCATTGGCATTGGCACAGCGCCCAGTTGGCTCGCCGGACTCGCATAATTTCCAGTTAGCTCGGCCACTTGGCGCGCTGGACAAACAAATTAAGGCTCGTTACACTTTCATTGCATGCGCTCAATTTATGGCCCAAACGCACGGACAAAGGGCAGCTGGTAGCTACAACCAATGCCAGCTGTCGTGTTGCCAACAAGAGAGAGAGAGAGAGAGAGAGAGTGAGTAAAACAACGACAATTTAATACTCTAAAGTTTTATGTTCTGTGTTATACAGAAATTTACTCTGTGCATAATAAAATTTGGCTTAAACTCATATAGAGCTAGGCTAGGCTCGACTCTTTCATTCAGCTCTTTACATAATTCATGAGAAAATTGTAATACCCCTTGTTAGCGCATAAGTACAGCTGTAACAATTGCAGAGGCTTGCTCGAGCCTCAGCCATATCCTTCAGACGTCCTCTCCTGTATACATAACGCATGCAGTTCATGCAGTTTTCACATTGCTACACGCGCCTTCTCATGGCAATTGATTTATGGCCGAGACGTGACTTCATTTTTTTGAGGCTGTTTGGGCGCGTGGGCGTGGCAGCGACAGCAGCAGCACCTGTTGTTGTATCGTCGCCAGTGTGCTTATTAAATTAACAAAGTAACGATCTGCTTCGCTATCAGCGAGCGCGCGTGCACCTGATTTGTCTCGTGTGCGTGTTAGCCAAATTCAAAGCCATTATGCCTTATGGCTGTATAAACAAATGGCACGCCCACTGCACGCCCACAGCAGCACAGCAACAACGACAGCAAGTCGCGTACGTGCGTGGCCGAAAGAAAAAAAAACAGCCAGCTTGTGTGTGTTGGCCACTCTCTCCCTCTCTCTCTCCCACTCCCTCTCTCTGACTCTCGTGTGTCAATCAAGTTAAATGTTAATGAATTAGTCCGCATCGGCATAAGGACACGCTGACAGGGACAACGCCGCCAAGACTGACAAGTTGTTTTGGTTTCCATGTTCTTGGCGCTCTTGTGGTTGACGCCTCCATTTTCGCCTCTTCTTCTTCGCCCTGGGAGTGCTTGTGGAGAAGTCCAAGTGGTCGGCCTGTCAGCGCACAAGCAGCGAAATAAATCGTTGCATACTTACGTGCGCAAACAATATTGCTTCTTCGGCAAACACCCTGTAAGACGGACAACTCAACTCGTGTGCAGGAGGCCATGTAGAGCTGGAGATGTGTTTCTAATTTTAGTAAGATTCCTTAGGGATTGCAGAAAATAGGTATATTCCTATAAATATATATGAATATATTTATTTATTTATTTATTTATATAGGATTTTAGTTTTAATCAATTTATAACATACAAAACTGTTGTGTTTATATTTTGAAAAATTAATAAAAATAAAAAAATAAATAAGTTATAATATTTATATGTGTGTATACATGTATGTATAATCCTATTAATATATATGAATATATTCATTGATTTATTTATTTATTTAGGACACTTTAGTTTTAATCAATTTATAACATACAAAACTGTTGTTTTTATTATTTAAAAAATTAATAAAAATAAAAAAAATAAAATTATAATATTTATATGTGTTAAATGAATATTTCTGGCATATCTATTAAAAAAAATAAAAAATAAATATATTATAATATTTATATTATGTGTTAAATGCATATTTCTGGCAAATCTATTAAATAAAAAAAAAAACAAATAAATAATATAAATAATAAATTTATAAAAAATATTTAAAAAATTTATAGACGAATTATATATATTAAAAATAATAACTAAAATATATTTATAAAAATATTTCTTAAAATTACACTTGTAATAATATCAGTTAAATTCTGAAGTCAGTCTGAAACACTTTGATGAGTTTGTTATTGCCCCTAAAGCTCATCAAGCTTAGTTTTTAGTCTTGGCAAGCCAAACTATTCCTCGAACAACACTTAAATCATCCCAGACAATCTAGTCTGTACAGGGCAACTGCTAGTTCTCATCGCTGAAATTCTCGTTAAGGTTTTTCTTTGCTTTGCTTCCATTTTTGGCTTCACTTTCGCTTTCACTTTCACTTTCGCTTTCACTTTCGCTTCCATTTGATTTTGCACGTTGTTTTGCCGGGCAATACGTGTCATTGAATTCATTATGCTGTCAGCATGTTACTCGAAGGCGGAGGCGGAGGCGGAGGCGTGGTCGTTACGTGCAGCAGATTAAAAATATGCATTGCGAAATTAATTAATTAACGCAGCGCTTGTTAGCTGCCATTTAAGCTGGCTCGCATTTTATTGTTGGCATTCTTGCCATACTCCACATTCTGCTCACTTTTTTTTTTTTATTTCTCCCAGCTTTACAGAATTATTATAAATTAATTAACAATTGTGTGTGTTTTTTTTTTCATTTGTTTACATTACTCAGCGCGAAATATGCTCATCCGAAATTGATTTTCAATTAATTAGTCCAATTATGTTGAATGCTTACTTTAACATTCAATTCAATAATCAAGTGTTTGCATAAATATTAAATATTAATACTATTAAATATTGTATTTATTGCCAGCGATTGTCGTTAATAAACCAACCGCATTTCCGCCGGGAAAGACTTTGCAAAAATCCAAATGATTTACAGCAGGCGGAACTAGTCAAGGCTGAGAGCTGGCCAAACAGAGGGGTTTGCTATTCTACTACTATTTCTACCACTATATTTTTTTTACAACTACTACTAAGTATTTCTATGACTATGCTACCACTGTTATTATTTCTATGACTAGTTGTACTACTATTTCGACGACTACTACCATTTTTATGAGTATTTTTAGTACTATTTCGATAACTACTACAGTTTCTACTACTACTTTTGATAACTTGTAATGATTTTATTTCTAAAATTACTAATAGTACTTCTATTTCTGCTCTTACTATAATTATTCGTATTGCTATCAAAATTACTACAACTACTACTACTACAACTACTACAACTACAACTACTACTTCTACTACTACAACTACTACTTCTACTACTACAACTACTACTTCTACTACTACAACTACTACTTCTACTACTACAACTACTACTTCTACTACTACAACTACTATTTCTACTACTACAACTACTACTTCTACTACTACAACTACTACTACAACTACTACTTCTACTACTACAACTACTACTTCTACTACTACAACTACTACTTCTACTACTACAACCACTACTTCTACTACTACAACTACTACTACTACTATTACAACTACTACTACTACTACTACAACTACTACCACTACAACTACTTTTACTACTACTACTACTATTTCTTATACTAATATATTCTATTCTTATTGCTACTGCTATTGCTTCTACTACTGTTGATTTTACTACTACTATATCTACTACTATTTCCACTGCTATTACTTCTACACTACTATTTCTATTGCTATTGTTATTACTACATCGCATACATTTAGTACAGCTACTACTACTTTTATTTACCCCTACAACAATTCCTACTAGTCTACTACTACTACACTTATTTCTACTACTACACTTATTTCTACACCTTCTCTAGTTACATTCCATGGTCTAAATAACACATATTTGCTCAAATTAAATTCCCATTCCACAAAAATTCTGTAGAATTCGCCAGCATCCTGGCTAGCACTTCAGCTAAAGCACCTCACTTCAGTCAACAGTTGCGCTGACTGTCAATCAGTTTGAGCACGCGAATTGCCGTGTCACCGTCATGCATGTAGAATGATCACATAATGTGCCGGAAATATGCTGGCAGTGTCCAAAACAACGCCAGCAGCAAACAATGGCTAAGCTCCACAGAGCGTAATTACCCGATGGGTTGATTATTTCAGATCGCTGCCCATAAACGCCCCGTTCGTGTGCACTCAAAACGGATGTCCGACAGGGCTAAAGCAAGGGCTATTTCAGTCACAATATGCCCTAGAGGCATAGTATTAAAGACCAGAAATGGTATAACTTCAAAGAGCGAGGATGCAAGTTGAAAGAGATGAACTAGGAAAAAATAAAGTGAAAATGTGAAATATTATATGGTATATAGCATATCGAATGTGAATGTAAGATATAACTATAAAATTTCATATAACTTCTCTTTACTCTAAATATATATTATATTCGGTATTCCTTTCAACTTTAGTTTACTCCAAAAACGTATAGTTAAAAGAGATGAACTAGGAAAAAAATAAGAAAAAGTGAAATATATAAATATAAATATATTATATGGAATATGAATGTAATATATTGTATAATTATAAAATTTCATGTAAATTCTCTTTACTCTAAATATATTTATATTCGGTATTTCTTTCCACTTTAGTTTACTCCAAAAACTTGAGTTCATGTTGTCTGCTTGAGCTGAGGCATTTAACCGCAATTTTTCATTTACAATGCATCTGTGAGGGGAATTGCAACAATTTGTTGGCTTGATTTGTTCTAAAATTGCATTACGATAACGATCTGAGGGGTTCTACGATTGCAGCTGCACTCCTCTGGCTGGGAATGCTGCTGGTCTGGGCCAGTTTCCAATGTTCCAATGGCTAGCGCTGTGGCTGTGGTTGTGCCAAATGCGATTTGAGGCCCGCATTCGAGGCAAGTGAAAGACAGGGCACGACACGGCAAGGGGAAGGGGAGGGAAAGGCATGTGCGTTCCCAAATGCTTTACAGTTGTTCAATTTCCTTACAATATTTTGCAATAAATTGAGTTTGTCAGCATTCGGTTTTGTTCGGACTATTTTTGTTTTTTTTTTTTTTGCGACATTTTCGGCACTGACATTTCAAATAAATTGTGCAATTTATTTGAATTCAATTAAAATTTAAACAATTGCAAGCAATTTTTATATTGTAATTTATGTTGAAAAATGAGAACTTGAGAGGTTATATATTTTATATTTAATTAAATTTTAGTAGATTGTGCTTTTCCGTTACTGTTGAGATAATCATTTATAAACTGAAATTTCCAGCTAAAATTCTTCTTTTTTTTCCTTTTTTTTTTTTGCATTGAAAGTGTAACAAAAAGTTTTTCACCTGAAATTTTGTTGTTATTGTTGCAAACGTAGTAAAACTAAATTTTATACATATTTTTTCAGGTGCTGTTTAATTAATATTTATTTAATTCCATGAAATTTAAGCAGAAAATATATTAAACTTGACTTTCCACTAAATGTGGCTTTGGAGTTCATATGAATGGAAAAGCCAAAAAGTAATCCAGAATTGCCAGAAATTTTTATCAAGTGAGCAGCTACAATAACTGGCGCAGATTTATGTAGTTACAAGGTTCAACTCTTGATGTGCCTGGAAGGCAGCTCCTCTAGCCTAGTCTATCTTAGTCCATCTTAGGCTTCATTGTTGCTCAGTTTTTTCTGGTAATGTGCTCGTTGATAAAGCAACAGCTATTGCTCAATGCTGGTAATGCTGTTGATTTATGGGCCAACTGCTATCGGCCATGGTGAAGCGAAGCGCAACAAAGCGCCATAAATAAATGCTGAGAGCTAGCGAAATGGCGACCATTCGAGTATCGGTTGACAAATCTCATTATGGGTTATGATTTGTGAACCCGCTGGTGCTGCTGTTGCTTGCTTATCTTGGCCAGCTGCTGTTGCCGTTTCCTGCCAGCCAGCTTATCTGAGCCAACTGCGGCTGCAGCTGGCTGTTGTCTCAATTCTATATTGAGTGCCTCGGCTGAGGCGTCTGTAATTGATAAATAAAATATTGCTGAGCCGGATTTCATTAAAGCCCTGACCGGTTCAAGCCACGTTCATGTATGCATTTTAAGTGCAATTTGCGGCTGTCAACAATACATAAATTAATTCCGTTGCTCCCCAGCTGCAGCAATGATATATTCGCCCAAAAAACTGTTGGCATTTTAATGAGCGAGCCAGCCAGACAACAGAAGCAGCAAAAACTTGGCGAAATGCCAGTTGCGTATACAAAAAGAAAAAAGGAAATGGGGAAAAAGGTTTTTTTTTATCAAGGTCGATTGGCATGCAATTATAATGAAATTCGTGTGCGTGGCAATTGCAATTGTTGCTGCATCAGCAGCTGCACATCATGTGTGGGTCAGTGGGGCAAGGGAGCAGTGAGCATGCCAGCAGTTTTTTCCTCTTTTTTTTTTGCCTCTCTTTGCAGCTTTGTTTGCTGTTGGCGCTTATCTCGGCCCGCCTTTAAACAGCTACTAGTACAACTATTCCTGGTCGTGCCATTCCCTTTGCCGTGAGGCAGCAATGCGGGCGTTGCTTCTTAACCAGCGCAAATATGTTAACCTACAACAGAGAGCAGCGAACAGAGAGTAAATAAATGCGCCCGAGATAAACTGACGCTTTGTGTGTCCGCTCTTCCATTGGGGAACGAGGCAGCTATGGCAGCTCTTAAAGTCCAACGCTTAAATTGTATGCAAAAATCTGGCCACACGCTTGAAGGCTAACCTAACCACCGCCAATCCAGCAACCACCGGTGATGTACGTGACTTTGGCGCCTCAAAACTACGCGCTTCACTCAGCCCACCAGCAGCGACCAGTTGTTGGCCATTAATTTGAAGACAAAGTCTTTTTGAGACTTGGCTAGCGCGAGAGCAGCCCACCGAACAGGGTGCAGCACCTGTCCATCTATGATTTATAGTTTGGATTACAATATGGAAATGCGAAAGATGTTTCCTGAGAGCTATTGTTAAGCTCTCAGCTAAAGGTAATCCCAGTCCAAGGCACGCGTAGGTCAGGCTGAATGAAAAATCACGATAATTATTGGGAATTGAGCTCCCTTAAGGAACAATGAGAGCGGCGGCGGTCAAGTTTTTAACTATGCGAGTTGTATAGCATCCTTTTACTAAGATTAAAATTTTGTATACTCTCTAGGGAGTTGCTCAGAAAGGGTCAATTTGTTTCTGGGTAAGCTTAAGGAGCGAGGCAACAAGAGACATAGCAAATGAATGAAGTAGGTTCATATTGTTAGAGTGAGACTACGAAAGAGTGGGAGAGAGAGAGCGAGAGAGAGAGAGAGAGAGAAAGAGAGAGAGAGAGAAAGAGAGAGAGAGAGTGAGAGAGAAAGGTATGCAGAGATTGAGGCAGGTAAAATATGCGAGAGGGAAAGAGTGTTGTATAGAGTGGGAAGAGTGGGAGAGAAAGAGAGAGATATAGAGAGTGAAATAGAGATACATAGAGAGTGAGAGACATAAAGAGAGAGAGACATAAAGAGAGAGATAGGGAGGAGAGTGAGAGAGACTGATGAGACGGAGAGGTAGTTGAAGAGAGATAGTTGAAAGAGAGACAGAGTGAGATAGAAATAGAAAGTAGTGATAGACTGAGGAGGAGAGAGAGAGAGTGAAAACAGAGAAAACAATATATAGTAAGTCAGGGGATAGCTCAAAGAACCAGTGAGATGGAGATAGATAGAAAAAATATACAAAAATATAAAAATGTTTATACAATATGCAAGAAAGGACCAAAACCAAAGCAGGACAGAAAATTATAGAGATTATAGCAGTCAGACTAACGGAAATTTAAAAGAAACACAAAACAATAGAGAGGAAGAGAGCATAATAGAATAAGAATAATCTCTAGCTGTCTCTCTCTCTCTCACTCTGCTTTTAAATTGTTTGCTTAAACAGGGTATGCGACAGTCGATTAATCTCCTCTTACTACCTTTAATTATCGATTCGGTAAGCTGCAAGCAGAGCGCAAAAGATTAAAATGAGGATGGAACGAAGACAAAGAAACAAAACTGATAGCAAAAAGCAATACCGAAAACTATATTTTAGGTAGAATATTGTTGCAAATGAATTTTCTTGTTGATTTAGCATTCATTATAGATGGAAAAAATAATGTGCAGAAAAAATATTAAAAGGATAATGGATGAGCAAATGAGAGAGTGAGAGAGTGAAGTGAAACGGTGAAGAGAAAGCGACTGCTGAATGCCCGTTCGTGAATATATTTATATAAATAACAATGTTTAATATAAATTTGATGCAATGGATATATTGATGAGCAAATACAAGTGCATCAAAGCTAATATGCCCCTCTTTAATTAATGAGTGCTTTAGAGTAACCTTGCTTTCCTGGCATCCGGTAAGAGCAGAGAGGCTTTCCACTCTGGGGCTTTCGGTAGTGCAGCACCCTGTTTATGTATTTGTATATGTGTAGCTACTTTGTCAACCAGTGCACGTACGCGGCACGTATGCTGGCTGAAAAGGATTGGGAGTGTCCACGCTTTGGTCAGGGCGAGCAGCAGCAGCAGCAGCTCGATTTGATGTTGTGGTGTGGCCCCATTGTGGTGCGGTTGACCCGGTCTGTCTGAACCTTCGTCTAATGGCTTAGAGAGAGAGAGAGAGAGAGAGAGAGAGAGTGAGAGAGAGAGTGAGAGTGAAAGGGCAGGCGAGTGATGGCGCGTTAAAAAATTGTTTTAGCAGCGCATTTTTTGAGGATAACAGCGTGCACGTGCTACGGCCGCAGTCAGCGACAGCGCCAGAGCCAAAGGTGGCTAACAAAGACAGACAGGCAACTTTTTTGGGCGCTGAGTGCTGGGGGCAGCATGGGCCAAGATTTATCAAGCAGTGAAATACGTGACGGCAAAGCGTGTCAACTGGCCCTGGAGCCACACGAATTATGACGAATGTCGCCTTGTAAATCTCAACTGGCATTTGCGGACATACGCCATTTAGTGGCCCAGGAATAGCTCCTAATTCGGCTTTTATTGTCTTGTCAGAGTTACGCGATTTTGGCTTTAAAGCTTTCATCAAGCTGTCAGCGGGAAACTCTGAAAAGTTTAATGGATTTTGTTCAACTCGAGGCTAACTCTTCGAATATTGTTAACGGCTTACCTGGGCTTTGAGGCGAGGCCAGTGAAGTCGGCGAACCATTTAAATTTACGACTGTCTGTAATCTCGCTGAGCCAAACGGCAGACGTTTAATAGGCAAACTGAACTGCAAACAGTGCCTGAGAACGGCCTCAGTTTTGGCCACATAAGCCGTTGGCCTCCCTCTTGGCCAATGCAATTTGCGAAACGAAAATACCAGCATGGAGCGTCCAGGACGTTTGTTTGCCAGTTCGATCTTCGATGGCCATTGGCTGTGGTAGTGAATGTAACTGTAACTGTAACTGTAGCTCTAGCTCTGGTTGTGGCTCTGGCTGTGGCCTTGGCAACGCTTTGTTGCATTCTCACGCAATATCTGAAATGGGGCTCCTTCAATGGCCCACATGGCCGAGAGTTTAGCATTTTAATAGGTTCCTAATGCCCCTCACTGTTGCCAGTTTGTTTATGGAGCAGCTTTTCGGCCAAGTGCCAACAGGATTTACGTTCGCCCTTAAATAAATCGACTCTCGCTTCGCAGCACAATTGAATTTTCTGCGTAGCAATGGAACTGCATTATAAACTGAGCTAATTCAAATCATTGACAAGTTCAAATGTGAAATTCGAGCCAAACACATGAGCTTTTCCCTTATCAGAGCAAAAGCCAGCAACTCGGCTGGCAAATTGCATATTACGATTCGTATTTCTAAAGAAGTTGAGCTGTTGCCTTGTTTACTACTGGCTGGAATATACTCTGTTATTTTATGTATTATTGTAATTTACTGATTTATGTGGAATATAGGGGATTGGATAGGGGATTCTGCCATACTCTGTGTGGGACGAATGGAGAAATCTAAGACTGAAAAATAATAATAATAATTATAATAAAAATATCTATACTATAATATATTCTATCTATAACAAAGAAAAAAAAAATATAATAATAGTAAATAATTAAATAATAATTATAATAATAAAAATATCTATACTATATATATATATATATATTATCTATAACAAAGAAAATAAAAAATAAAATATAATAATAATAATAAATAATAAAATAATAATAATAATAATAAAAATGTCTATACTATAATATATTCTACCTATAACAAAGAATATATTATAATAAAATATAATAATAATAATTATAATAAAAATATCTATACTAAAATATATACTATCTATACTATGTGTCTATACCATCTATATATTCCATATATACTATATATACGATTTTTTGCTATCTATATTTCCTGTACAATCTACAGCATAGATAGATCTCTGGATAGATCTACAGTCTCTATAACTCTATAAGTTCTCTATACTACCTATACTATCTATACAGCCTATACCATCCATACTAAGTGTACTATCTATGCTATTTATGCTATCTACATTACCTATCTATCGCAACTCTACTATTTATACCTTATTTACTATTTATGCTACCTATATATATTTGATATTTCAAATTGAATACATGCTAAATATATTTAATATGCATTTAATAGTCTCTATAACTATTTCCTATTGCTAAATAACAAAGCTTTGCTCAATTGCACTAAGCCTGCTCTTACACATTCGCAATGAGTATAAGGTATACATACATACACTCACAATCACACCCACACCCACACACACACACGCACACCCACACACAATTCTGTAGTCAGCTGCAAGTGGAGAACAAACAAATTGAAATAGTTTGCATTATTGTTGCAGTGAAAATGTCAACTATCTTCTTATGTGTGTACTCAGTGAATATTCGAATTTAGTTATGAGAGCAGAACATGAAATTCGGCTACAGATTTTCGTTTATATAACTTTTGTGCGAATGCCAGCCGTTGCTATGAGCATTTTAAAATAAAATCTCTGAGCCAAAAAGCCAAAGAGATGAAAAAACTTTTATGATTTATAATTGTGCTATGTTCATTTATTTTTTAAAATATTTAATTGTAATTGCAAAGGATTTTTGTGCGTTTTTAAAAATTATTTTTACAATTGAAACTATTTTCGATAATAATTTAATATTAATGCCAAAGCAATAAAAATTGCTAGATAATTGTGTTAATTTTATGTTAATTTTAAATATGTGTTAAAAAAAAATTAGGTTTCATATTAATTTTAAACTTATATTTAATTTAATTCAGCAGCTGTAAAACAATTCATAGTCATTTATTATTTTTATTATTTGTATTTATAATTAATTATATTCCATTTTAAAAACAAGTATGAAAGCTCAAGTCGAGTCTGCTCGACTAGCAAATCCCCTGAACAAATTATTGAAGCAGCAGAGAGCGTTCCCATTGCTCACTTGAAGCTCGACTGCAATGAGAGATACAGTGCTTGAGTAAAAGTAAAAGCAAGGAGAGAAAAAGAGCAAAAGATCATTAGAGTTGTCTGTGTGTAGGCAGCAGCTCTCTTTTGGTATGTGTATGTGTAAAACGAAGCTAGAATGCTCGCAACAGCAGAGAGCGTTCCCATTGCTCACTGGAAGCTCGACTGTAACGAGAGAGACAGTGCTTGAGTAAAAGTTAAAGCAAGGAGAGAAAAAGAGCAAAAGATCATTAAAGTTGTCTATGTGTAGGCAGCAGCTCTCTTTTGGTATGTGTATGTGTAAATCGAAGCTAGAATGCTCGCAGCAACAGAGAGCGCTCCCATTGGTCACTTGAAGCTCGACTGCAATGA
Source organism: Drosophila aldrichi (assembly GCA_035045965.1). Classification (NCBI taxonomy): domain Eukaryota; kingdom Metazoa; phylum Arthropoda; class Insecta; order Diptera; family Drosophilidae; genus Drosophila; species Drosophila aldrichi. Next base: position 3,392,829 of record JAWNOM010000161.1, read on the forward strand.
ACGCGCTGTCGGTCTCAAAATTTGAAAGAGACACTGCTTGAGTAATAGTGGGCATACGATATATAAAGGGCAGCAGCTGCAGCATTTCTTCAGTCGTCCAGGGCTGCTGGAAGTCAGCGCAATAAAGTGAGGCAGAGTTTTTGATCGATCAGCTGAGCATTAAAGACGAAGAGGAACTACGTAGAAGAACTACGTAGTTGAATTACGTAGAGGAATTACGTAAAGAAAATACGTAGACGAAACACTTCATCATACCCTGATTTCCCATTGAAAATGTGTTCAGGGTATAATTAGCAAAGCAATGAATGAATTCTTTGCTACAAATAGAATTTTATATCGAATTTAAATCGAGGTTTATATAGATATGTATTCTATATCAGTTGGAATTTTAAATATTTTTTTATTTGCTTAAAAAATTTATGCAGTATATATTTCTCCCATAACATATTTCATAGTGTAGAAATTTAGCAATTTGTTTTGTTAGCCCAGTTTATTTATTCATTTTTAACAAAACTTGTTGGACTCATTTTTATTTTATTTATTTTATTTTTTTGTTGTGTTTAGCTCAAATCAAATAGATTTCATAAATATTTACGTACTACAACATTTACAGTAGACTGAATGTTTATGAATATGTATTTTAATTTGATTTTTAAAGCCATTGCAATTGCTTGTTAAAATGTTGATTTTTTTTTATAAAGTGCTCAAAAGAAATCTAAAAATAGATAAAAAAAATATGCTACTAGGCTACCCGGTACGGTTTTAATAAATAAATATAAAATATAAATATATATCGTATTAGTTTACTTCTGCTGTAAAAATTGAAATTGATTAAAAAATAAATATTTTTAAAGCAAGTAACTGAATTTGTTAAATATATATTTACATCACTGCAAGCTGAAGTGTTCATAAAAATATTTATTTTATTAGATCTTCACTTTAATAATATGGTATAATGTATATTAAATTTAATTAAAATTTATTTACTATTAAAAACAATTAAAAACGCATTTTGTATAGTAAAAGTTTCGATTTAAGACTTTAAGAAAAAATTAAAATTAATATATATTGTATATGTATATAAATGAAGTGGACACGTAATTATGTTTACGGCCGCATCTTTAAGCGCAGATGCACCGCATATTCAGTTAAATATTAATGATGTTGTCAATTCTCAACCGACTGCCCCGCCCACACAGGCACTGCTAGCGCCCAGTCACGTTTCTCGCTTGGCTACGCTTTTATAATAGAGCTCGGCGCTGTTGGTCTGGCCTGATGTGCCTTGGCCTCTGTCGCTCGGTATGCCATATATTTGATGTATATATATATGTATGTATGTGTATATGCATGTGTTTCTCTTATACACTCTCTTGCTCTCCCTCTGGCATGCAGCCATCACTATCATAAACATTAACGGCTTTTACTTACCCGCTGCTCGTGGCTGGCAGTCACTTTTGCACTTGACACAAAAGCGAAATGTAGGCAAGCTGCTGAATTCTTTTATGAAGCATACTTTTGAGCGCTGCTGCTGCTGCTGCTTCTGCTGCTTCTGCTGCTGCTGTGATTTTTCACAAGCAGCCAAGACATGTGGAGCACGTCAGGCACGCAAAACTTTGACCTACAGCAGATCCGTTAACCAGAGAGCCAGCCAACCAAGCGAGGGAGCGAGGGAGCGTGTGCCAGGGCTTATAATAAAAGGCGACAAAATGTTGTCGCTGTCTCATATCTGGCCATATGTGTACGTAAGTACCGCCTGGCACTTTTAAAGCGTCTATTTGTTATTTGAAAACTTGGTAGCAAGCACGCTGGCTTACCTACACACACACACACACAGTTGACTGTTTACGCGACCACATAAAAGCACATAGGCCGGCGCCGTGGCGTTTGCTTGCCAAGTTTTAGTGCGGTCTCTTGACCACACCCCTTTGCGGTCAGCCCTTAGGCGCATTCAGCATGCCCGGCACGTTCCGTTTCATTTAAAAGTTGGGGCTAGCATCGAGTAAAAATCAAATAAAATTAGCACAAGACGCGCATGTGTAAGCAGCAGAAAATTGTTTTCAATTTGCGCCAGGTACACACACACACTTGAATTCACGTGTGTGTGTGTGTGTGGCTCCTTCAATCGAAACTATTTAAGTACAACGTAGGCAATACAAGTTTGTAGCTGCTTGCGAGCATTTTACGTGCGATTTACGCAAATCCCAGGCAAATGAAAAACCAAAGATAATCGAAAGCCTCGCAGCCAAAAACTGTTTTGTTTAGCATCAATTATCAATGAGCAATGCGATGGCTTAAGCATAAATAAGAGCTGAGAGCAGTAGTTATAGCCTTAAAGTTGATTGAAAGACAAAATTTGCTCATATGCCTTATATGCCTTCATTTACTGATGTACTTTAATCAGGCATTTCAACATGCTTACACTTGTGCGTGCTCCCTCTCACTCTCTCTCTACCTTCATCTTTCTCCCTCTCACACACATATTGTCCTTCAATAAATACAAATTACACATTCATCACTGTCAACGTCAATGGAAATTGTGCTTTAATTTCACGCCTGGCGAATGAGTTGGCTTTAAATTTACATTTTGGGCCAGATGCGAATCGACAAAATATTTGAGCCATATACATGAATTGGCAAGAATAATGATTATGAAAATAATGTTAAGTAGATTCATTAAAAATTTAAAATAGAGTTGTTTATTATCTTATCCATTTATGAAATTGTGCATTAAATTTGATTGAAGACTTTAATTGATATTGATTTGGTTATGAATTTAATTTATCTCTATTTTTTTTTTACTCTCTTATTGTTAATTGATATGCATCTGATTATTAAGAGAATATATTGAATATTATTTACAATTTTTTAATATTAATTTTCTTTATTTTTATTTTTTATTTGCTTGCAGATTGTATTTAATTTATTGGTATGTAGATGCGTTCATAAATATGATTTCATGGCTTCACTGAATGTGAAATAAATGAGCATATGCTTAAAATAAATAGTGGATAAGAGAGAGAACACTAGAGAGAATAGGTAGATTTGGGGAAAGTCTAGATATAGGCCTGCCTATAATGACATTCAATCTAGCAAAGTTTACTCTGATTTGGCTTTTCATATAAAAGTCTCTGAGTATACGTAGAACTTTAAAATTTTTTATTTGCTATTTTACTCTTTATTTACTTTAACATATATTTATGTTCAGGCATGTTCATGTTATTATTTTATTTATTATTATTAATTTATTAATTTATTATTTAATATTTATTAATTTTTTATTATTAAATTAAATGGTTTTTGTATTTAATTGTTTTTTATTATGATTAATATTAAAAAGCCTTTTTCTATTAATATAAGCCATAATAATTAAGTAGAAAATATAATAAATATAATGAATTATCATATTTATTAAAAATTACCTCAATTTTGTGCAACTGCTTAGCTTTTATATAACCATACTAAATTAATTAAATATAATATATAGTTTACTCAAACAAGCTTTTAGCATTAGCTTTTGGATTTACCCGAAACTTTATTCAATTTAAAATATAAACTAAAACGTTTTAAATACCAAATCTGGTATATTTAAATGCTCTGCTATAAATGAATTAAATACTAAATACTCTTTAAGCCAAATTCTAGTCTCTTGGCTAATATTTAATTGCAGTTCAATTAACATGCCTGCCAGAGGCTAAATACAAATTCTCTCGATTATATTATTTGCATATTAATTTTCAATTACTGTGACATTTAATCCGAGTGAGCTGCACAGGGTCAGCCAGTGGCTATTGGTTTGATTATACAATGTGCAAGATTCTTAAATATTGCATTTAATTGCATTCATTTATGCCGGTTCGACAGAGCAGAGCAGAGAGAGAGAGAGAGCATATTGGCTCATTGATTTAAATATGGGAATAGAAATGTTGATTGAGCTTCTAGTATTAACAGAGACTTTTAATGGGTATATTAAATTTATGTTTTAGTATATCAAATATGGAAAAAATATACAGTTTTTATAGAGATATAGATAAGCTCTATAACTCTAATTAATTTCTAACTAGAGTTAAAACTTTCTTGCATAAAATTTTAAATATTTCATAAGCTGTCTCTCATAGATCTCTCAATCATATATTCTACATGGTCTGTTTGAGACATTTTAATGCCAATTGCAATTGCAATATGCACATGTGTGTGTGTGGCGTACCAAATGTGCTTAATTTGAAATAATTTGGTCAGCCGCACCGCAAATGGTAGAGCAAATGGCAAAATGTGAAATTTCAATTTCTGGTAAGCAATTAGGGCGCAGCTTTTGATGTGGCTTCTGGTCGGCTTTGAACTTGACGGCCATGACAGCATAAATAACTAAGTAGCTGACAAATGGCAAACGTATGTGTGTGTGTGTGCTAAATTCTTAAAGAGCAAAGCTAAAAAATTGAAATTTGAGCAACTTTTCTTCATAGACGACTTTGATTGCAGCAAGACAAGAGCTAAATTTTAATGGCTAATTAAGCGCAAGAGTCGAAAGGGTTTCATTAGCCATAATGGCAGAGCTGTGCACCTGCCGCTGGGCCGTTGACATTGATGGGCGTGTGTGATGCCATTTAATGCCAATGCTTTTATTGAAATGTATTTTTTTTTCTCTCTCTCTCTCTCTCTTGCTATTTCTTTTTATTGAGTGCGATGAGTTTTTAATTAACTTTTGGTAGAGCTGTAGCCATGTATATAAAAGCAAATCGGTTCGAAGCAGCGCATTAATTAGTTACGCATTTGAAAGGCACACACACACGCACACCCACTCACACCCACACACACCCACGCATTTGTATGGAAATTTGTAAAATTGCCCGAGCACACCACATGGCGTATGATTAATGTGAGCATTTTGTACATTTTATTAAATAAATTGTAATTTATCATTGAGCAACAGCGAAGAGCGAAAGCAAATCAAATAAATTACACAGCACTCGAGCAAAAACTTTGACCATTAAACGCTCTAAACAAACAAACGGAAAGCAGTGACGATTTTAGTCGGCCACCCGCCGAGCCACCACCCACATTCGAATCAACCACCCAACCACCCACATCTATAGCCACAGTGATTCGATTCGAGTGCGGTTTGTTTTTGTTGTTGTTGTTGCTGTTGTTGTTGGCATTTTTGTTTGTGTTCATTTGCGGAGCATTTTATTGCAATTGATTTTTGGTGCCGCCAGCTGCAGAGCCGGACAGACACAGCCGGCCAGCCGGCACAGATACGGGCTCTGAGGCGAGACAAGTGTTGCGGCTGCGGCTTAAGTTTGTCGACAAATTGAAAACTTTTTGCACAAGAAAAATAAATGAAAACACCATCACCAACGATCCGACCGCAAAACCAAAGTCTTTTGGCCGTCACCACCCCACCAAAAAAAGAGAGAAAGAAAAATGAAGTCAAAATCAGCAAAAAGAAAAACAATCAAAGTAAGCGAGCAACAAATGCGACTCGGCTTTAATTTCACGCGTCTTGAGGCCAGCAAGGCTAATTTTTTTCTACATCTTCTTCTTCTTGCCATAAATAAATAAACGACTGCGAAGTAGTTGGCCAACAACAAATTGGCAGTTGCGTGCAACAGCTGTCGGCTAACCGGCTTAGCCAGCTATAAAATATGCATGCAGTGAGTGTCGCTGTGTGCGTGTGTGTGTGTGTGTGTGAGTGGGTGTCTCTGTATGTGAGTTTGTCGCCATTTGACCCTAGGCACCACCAGCTGAACTGTAGCACACACTGTAGATAGATCGCGGCCGGCGGGGCCGATGCACCTGCACGTGATGCTGCACCTCGTCCGCCTGCACATCGGTGCTGGAGAAGGGGGAGGCGCCGGTGATCTGGCTGAAGCGGGACTGGTAGCTGCGTATGGCCGCAACACGCTCGCGCCAGGTGTGCCAGAAGTACTGCTTGTGTATGTGACCGCCAAACTCGAAGATCATGGGACGCTCCGGCCTGAGCTGCGGCTCCACCGGCTGCACGCTGAGCATCATGAGGCAGCGCTCGCATTTGCGATAGAAATTGAAGCGTACATACTCCAGCGGCACCATGCTGATCAGATCGAAGCACTCGATCTCCGGATCCTGGCCCAGGCAGCAGTACCAGCTCGGCTCTCCATACAGCTCGTCGTCCCGGTCGAAGTTGTCGCAGCCGAAGAGCAGCTTGGTGCCCGTCAGAGCGATTTGATATTGGCGCAGACCCACGCCATATGCATCCACCAGTGTGAAGGGACTCTCCACCATTACCGGCTCGTAGATCTCTTGGTATTCGGTGAGTAGAACTTTTTGCACTCGAAACATCGCCAACGACTTTTTGTCTATATAATTTAATTGAAATGTCAATCAAAGTTTCGCTACTCGATGTTCGATGTTCGCTGTTTGGTGCTCCTTGTCTTGTCTGTCCTCGGTCTGTCGATTTGTTTGTTCTGAGTTGAGTTTCTTTTGGTTTTTGGGCTTCGGTTTCTGGCCCGGACTTGTCACAGTGACAGCGCCTGCTGTGTGCTAGCCCCAAAACTGTGCTGCAAAGTCGATTAGGCGAATGCAAATCAATTCAGCCCAATTCCACACTGTGGCCCCAAAACCGATTTGCATCTGAATTTAAATTGCTATTTGCCCAATCACCACCAACCAGTCTCCACTCTTCATTCTCTCCAGTCTCGCATAGTTTTGCCCAAATGCCTGCATTATATGCACTCTGTTGACCTCCGGGCTGCCCCCTCCCCCCCTCAACGGAGCCATTGACGTCGCTTTTAAGCCATGTAATGCTGCTTGGCATTTTGTGGGTCTGCAAATAGTCTACGCTGAAGACGGGTTTTGCGAGCATCCAGTTTGCTTTTAAATAATATTTTTATTGATGGACTAAAGTGTGTACTTTAAATGTTTACCGAATGCATAAGCAAATATGTAGACATTGAGAATGCACTCTCCCTTCTCTCTCTCTCACTCTCTTTCTCTCTCTCTCTCTCTATCTCTCTCTTTGCTTAGCTGCTTTTGCTTCAGGCAATATAAATATGCTTTTCATTACTTTAAATCAAGTTCTACATATTTTATATCAATGTTTTCTCGGAGTTGAGATAAATTCTTTTGCTGTAATTCAATTTCTTTACATGAGAGAAATCAATAAAAAAATTTAATAAATTACTAAATTAAATTTAATTAAATAAAAATAATAAAATTAACTCAATAAATATTTACTCTTTCAATAGAAAATATATAAAATTCTTAATAAATTAACAGCTAAATTAAATGAATAAATATTTACTGTTTCAATAGAATTAATATACAAAATTTTTCATAAAATAAAAAGAAAACCAAATTTAATTATTTATAAAAATTAAATATATAAATATTTAATCTTTCAATAGAATAAATAAAAGAGTTTTTTTAAAATAAATAATTATAAAACTAAATTTAATTATTTAAAAAATTAAATAAAACAAATAAATATTTAAATCTTTCAATAGAATAAATATTTTTTAAAAAATCGTAATAAATTAATAAGAAAACTAAATTTTATTATTTAAAAAATTAAATTAAATGAATAAATATTTAATCTTTCAAAAGAATAAATATAAAAAAAAATTCTTTATAATTTTTTAAGAAAACTAAATTTAATTTATTAAAAAATTAAATTAAATGAATAAGCCTTTAATCTTTCAATAGAAGCATTTAATTATTCAATAGAATAAATATAAAAAATCTTAATAAATTATTAAGAAAACTAAATTTAATTATTAAAAAAATTATAAATTTATTTAAAATTGAATAAAAAAATGAATAAATATTTAATCTTTCAATAAAAAGTATATACAATTTTGTTAAAAATATATAATAATAATTAATAATAAATTATTGAATATTAAACAAAACCCAAAAGTGAATAAATAATTACAAGAATAATTATATTATTATAATTATTATTATTTTTATTTTATTTTATTTATTTAGTATTATTATTATTATTTTTTTTTTTTTTTTTTTTTTTTTTTTTTTTTTTTGTATATATAGTTTTATTGCAGCTTTTGTCTTAAACTCTATAGCGCATTTATAGGGGTACCTTAACTAATGGAGTGGCTAAATGCCTTTATTGCTAAAAGTTATTTTAATTTAGGTCGCTCTCAGGTCTAGGGGATGTGATCTTTTCATATTATTATTATTATTATTATTTTTTTTTTTTTTTTTTTTTTTTTTTTTTTTTTTTTTTTGTTTAAATAAGATTATTAATGCACAAATTCTGTTGAGTTAAATTCAAACTCTTTTATATATAATCCTAATAATACTTTTTATATATATTTCCACTTTTAGTAACACTCGAATAAAACAAATTCAATAAAATTCACTTTATTCACTGGATTCAAGTATCACATAATTTTGATCAGCAAATTGACTTTGCTTTTGTCAGTTTTCGCCTTTCGTTTGGTTTTGTGATTTATGTGCGCTGTGCCATCGAGTAGCCTCAATGCGAGTAGATCTTGGCCTTACAACCAATTGCAATTGCTGACAAATTTCACTCCGAAATCCTTTCGAGCATTGAGCAGCTGGCGCTGTTCACTCGATGAGATAAGCATATTTCAACAAGATTGACTCTGGCTAGGGGCGTGAGAATGTCCTCGAGCTGTCATGTCCGAGATAATGTGCTATTCCGCTTCAGCTTGTGCCAAAGAAGAAAATCATCATCAATTAATTAGGTCGACTGGCAGAGCTGTCACAATTGCCACATACATATACGAATTGGGGGATTTAATTAAAAACATTTCCTATGTATGCGATAAATAGTCAACCGAAATATTGCTAGCCCATTAATTTGTGGCAAATTGTGGAGATTGCCGCAAATTGCGATGCGGTAATTAATGCAACAAATGTGTTTCACATCTAAGACGCTTCTAATTTGCAACACTTGATTTCGAGTGGTTGTTGTTCGATTGAAACTGTTTGCACATTCAATTCGAGTGGCGAATGGCGAATGGCTTTGGCTTTCAAATGGCCGCAAAATGCATTTCCTGCCCAGAGAGATTCGAGATGCCCCCATTCCAAACCTTCTCCAGCCCACTCGACTGACTCGACTGGCTGCCTGGCTGCCTGGCTGTACACGTCAATTGTGCTTAAACTGAGTGCAGCAATTAGGTAAAAGTGGCTCTAACAACAATACACACTAAGCACATATACACAAACATACGCATGTATGTGTGCGCATGTGTGTGTGTGTGGTTTATTGCCGTTTTGAGCTTTTCATTACAAACATTTCAGGTTTTTATTGTTAAATGCGACGCTACATCAAATGCTGAATCAAGCATTGCTCATACAGCAGCAGCAGCAGCAGCAACAACAATAGATAATGTTACAGTTACGTTTACAGTTATAGATACAGCTGCGGCAGTCGGACATACTTACCTGCGTTTGTTATTGTTGTTCGCTCTCACAGTCACATATTCGTATAGCAATACCTAATAGTGTTTACCTCTGCTCACATATACATATACCTCTCTCTCCCTCTCTCCCTCTCTCCCTCTCTCTCTCTCTCTCTCTCTGACTACTGTGTTATGTGTACTTTGTGGCTCACTTTGATGCACATTTCAGGCACTGTTTTCTTTTTCCTTTTCGGTACATTATGTCGAGTGCATAAAAGCTCTATTAGCATTAAAGTGCCGCATAATGTTAAGAGTCCGCACTTGAAATGGGCTCGCTGCTTTATTGTTAAATATGACTCGCGCGCGGTGCGTTATAAGTGGGCCACGTTTGCTTCCTATTTCAGGTGCTAGACATAAATTGCTACTTTCCCAGGGCAGGTACTTGAAAATTTAATTAAATTTTTGGAGTAGCCAGCAGGAAATTTGTGTACATTTCAATATAATATAATAATAAAGAAATGTAAAACAAATCATGTATAAAAATGTAAATAATTTGATAAATTAATAGTTATACTATTAAGCTATAGATTTTTACCGTAGAATACTTATTTGATGATTAAATATAACTGTTATATATAAAATTTTTAAATTCTATAAGAAAATACCTTTAATACATATATTGCAAACATAATTAAATCATTATTTAAAGTTATTTCAATGAATGTTCACTAGTTTTGATAAACTCATGCCTGCAAGCAAAAATAATATAATAATTAATTACTGCAGTTCTGTTCCAAATTGTGTTAATGCTATTTTCAACACAGATTAACAGAATTTGTATACAGTTAAGAGATTTTCAAATTAAATTTACTATTATATTCAATATATATATATATAAATATTTTGTATATAGTTTTTTTATAATATATTTAACTGCTGATCTGAAGCTAGGTAGTATGAATTAGTAGGTTGAGCTTTATTAACAAGGAATTTGTCGATTAAAATTACTATGGCACGCAGCTCCCTCCCTCCCTTCTTCTCTGTCACACCCCCAGCTCTCTCTATATCTCACTCCCCCAGCTTTCTTGTTCGTTCACTCTCTTACCTTCACATTCTCTCCTTCTCTCTCACTCTCTCTGTCTCTCCCTCTCTCAGTTTCACCCTCTCTCACTCTTCCTTTCCCACTCTCCTTCTCTCGTTTTCACTCATATTCCTCTCTCAGCTACTTCTCAACTGTACCGACTCTCATTAACATTGTTAAACCCTCCAAAATTTCCATTCTAATGCTAAAAACTTTCCAATTTCTTCATATTTTGTTAGCCAGTGTAGTTAAAATGCAATTTCAATAGCTTTCAGCGTAGCTGTAATCAATTCTCGCACGTTTACATTAAAAATTTGCCCTTTATTTAATATGAATAAAAAATTAATTAACATCTCTTCAATTAATCTGCCATGATATGATTACATAAGCGAGCATACCCACTATATACCCTATGCAATGGGCTGAGCATTTCGTGTGATATACGTTACTCCTCTTCCAGTTTAGCCTTCTAATTGCCAATTAGCTATTACGCCTACATTGAAATCCATTTAGCACTGCCTGCAGGGTATCTGCATAGTGCACCTTGCCACTCATCTCGGCCGTTAATCACTTCAGTTTGACATTTGCACCGCATACGCCTTTGATGTAATTAATCCCGTTTTTATTAATTGGAAACGCCGTTCCCATCGCCGTTACTGCGGCACAATGGGCCGACAGGTAATAGCTGGCTAAAGTGCTTACATAACATAAGCTTTGATATTTTCCCCACACACACACATGCGCTTACACTTAAATGGATTTAGTTCGACTCACTATCTGCATTTAAGACTTAAAAGCTAGAGCTTCGCATATTTTAGTTCACTCTCTCCCTCTCTCCCTCTCTCTCTCTCTCTCTCTGTTAGTGTCGCTTCTCCATTTCAGCCATGAAAAGTAAATCGCATTCAGTTACTTTTGTACGCCCAATTGAAGCAGCCATCAAAATGCTGAGCTGAAGTGGCGGATAAAAGTGGAGGCAGCGTTCAGCATGCAGATGTTCTATTAAGTGGGAATTACCGAAAAGAGGTTGTCAAGCCAGAGACATGACACTGCCATATGGCTTCACACTGCAGTGTAACACAGTTGGCAGCTAGTACCTTGAATACCCTGTAAGTGTGACACATGAGGTAGTTTGAGTAGTGCAAGTGAAGGAAAGTAGAAACTATTTCTCGCTCTTTCTATTATTTCCAAGTTTTCACAGCTTTCTCATATAATCAATAGGGTATTATTTATTTCAATATGCCCTACTCTAATATTTTACCTACTTTTTTGTTTAGGGTAAACTGCTTGAATGAGTAGGAAACTATTTACACTGTTTATCTTTATTGGCATCGCATAGTCGCAGAGCTTAAACTCAATTTTTGCATTTGCCGCTTATCGCACATCCGCATCTCAACCGACACATTTGCACAATTGCTTGTAGCTGACACGTCCGACAGACAACCAGAGAGACAGACAAGTCCAAGTCCAAAACGAAGTCGAGACATAGGTAGAGCCAATCTTTTACTGAATGTGGATAGAAGCAACGCACTCGAAGACTGCCAACAATGTCTGTATTCAAATGGCTATGTGTGTGTGTGTGTCTGCGACAGGTGTGGGGCCACAATCTCTGCACTTGAGGCAGATTTATTTTATACACATACATGTACACATGTATACATATACATATATATGTAAATGCCTTTAACTTTCTAATGCAATTCACGTGCACACTCAAATGCAGTTGTGCGTGTGCGTTTTTCTGTTCCACTTGTTTTGATACCCTGTACAAAATGATAAAACGGCATATGTGCTACGTGTATGACAGATGCAAAAGGTAAGGTAAGCAGATGAATTGATCTAACTGAAAAGAGAATCGATCTAAGAGGAAAATGACAGGCAGGTAGCAGCTATAGATCATATTAGTTACTTCTCATAGCTTTTCCTGATTCTAGCTTATATCTAATATATGTCTAAGCCGTTCCTAACCTTGGCTTGGTTCATGCTCTCGCCTTTCTCATCTATTTATTCAGTTTATATTTTCATTTACCTCATCGGCTGTTTGTCACAAAGTCTAGGGTATTTTCTAGTCAAGCATATGTTACTTTTTAACTCATTTTTTTGTAGTGCTTTCCTTTGTATGCATGTGGAGTTGCACTCGTTATGTTTAGCTAGAGTTCACATAATATGCGAGTCCTTACAGCACAACTATTTCTGCCAGGATAATGTTACTACATGCACATACATATTTACTTTATATATGGAATATGAATATACATATATATAGATATATATGTATGTAAAAATTGCCCTGGTATCGGTTGCTTCGTTGTCGTTCGTGCTCGCCCTTATGCACTGTGTGCAGCTTATGTGAAACCCACTTGAGTTGGGGTCTATGCAAACATGGCTATAGATTAGTTTTCATCTGACCAAAATATTTACAAAGCTTTTCTCTCAACCAATTAACAGCCGCATTTCGGGCACGGAGCTAACTTTAAGGTAGCTTTAAGTCACATGAGAGCATAAGTGGCCGTAATTTGGGCCTTTATTGAGTGTCTGTTGGTGTGGGAGAGAGTGTGTGTGGGAGAGAGAGAGATAGCAGATAAAATGCCTATCGCCCAGCTGCTGATTGTTTCGCATTTTAAATACTCTAAGAACAGAGCAGAGTTATATGAGCTAAATGAATGCAGATGCTGAGTGAAAAGTAAATAGATATTTATTTAGAATAAAAAGATAAAATTAAATTAAAATTACATAATAATAATCATAACTTTATCCAATGAATTTATACAAATATACAATAGAAAATGTATATAAAAACAAGTAAGAAAGCTCTAGTCGAGACTGCCCGACTAGGAAATCCCCTGAACCCTTCGGAGAACTGATATTTCAATAATTCTCCGCGTCTTTTTGCTTACAAAAAACACACACACACATACATAGGCACATATAGGCACGCACGCATGGGCTGCAGTGTGGGCTTCTCATGGAAACTTAATTGTTTAATAACTTTTTTTGTGGACGTACGTTCTTCATAAAACATTTAGATTATGATTATATCATTACTATGCGTGTATATGCCGAAACTCAAGTCTCTAGTATTTGAAATACGCCTTTTACATAAGTGAGGGTGAGGGGGTGGATATAGGGGCGAGGGGTGAATTATAACAAAAACCGAAATTCTATAAAGTGCATATGAGTCTACATTTAAAATTTGGAGACTCCAGCTCAAAAGATGTAGGAGATATAATTTTATAACTGGCTTTCGATAAGGTTTTTCATCGATAAAAAAATAATCGGACGAGTTATCGATTTCTAGTGATAAACTTGATATGCGCGCGCTATATACGGACATTTTAAAAAAAAGTTGAGGTCTCTAGCTATTGTAGCTTCGGAAATCGACGCGTTCATACATACGGACAGACGGACAGACGGACAGACGGACAGACGGACGGACGGACAGACGGACAGACGGACAGACGGACAGACGGACATGGCTAAATCGATTCAGTTTGTCGCCCTGATCAAGAATATATATACTTTGTGGGGTCTGCCACGCCTCCTTCTCCCTGTTACATACTTTTAACAAAACCATTATACCCTGATTTCCCATTTTCAATGGGTTCAGGGTATAATAATATATAAAAAAAATATTTTAAATACAAAAATTAATTAAATTTAATTTTAATTAAAAAATAAATAAATTTTTATTAAAATTATAGTTTTATAAACTTACAAAAATTGTTTTTATATTAAAGAAATTATATTACAATTAAAGCTAAAATTTATTTTAATAATAATAATAAAATGTTTATTTTTTCAATATTCACAGAATACCAAAATTAAAAAAAAAATAATAAAAAAGAAATACATGAACATATATTTATGTCATATAAAATATAAAAATATATTATTAATTTTGATTTTTATATAACTCTGCAAAGTTTGGCATTCTACTTATCTTAAAATTTTACTATTTTTTATTATTATTTATTTATTATATATTATTATTATTTAGCGTAAATAAAAATAAATTTATTTTAAATTTGTTTTTTATTTGTTTTCAAATTTGTTTACTATCTTTTATTATATTAAATTATTTTAAAATTCAACTAAAAATAAAGTAAATTTTAAACTGACCTTTTGGCTGTAAATTAATTTTATATTTGACATTTACAAACATATTTCATATTCATATTCATTACTAAAACTTCTCAATTGGCTTCTAATTCATTTTTGACTAAAATTTGTGAAGCACGAAAACTTTTTTAATCTAAATTCATGTGGGAAAGTCGTATCAAACAGTAATTTTAATTAAATACTTGCACTTTTCATTTGAATTTTTCGCTCAGAACTATTTATGAAAATAATTTGTGTGCAGCAAAAATGTTGAATATTAAAAAACAATTTGACAATAGCAAGGGAAATCAAAAGTGTTGGCAACTGACTCTGTTTTTTTTTTATCTCTACAATGGAAGTAAACATTTTAGTTGCAGTTACGTTAAATCTGTCTGTATAGGAAGACAAAGTGCCTCGAGGCATCTGTCAATATATGTTCACTTGGCAGGGTATTTGTGCATCGCTGCAATAAACTGGGAAAAATCTCTTTTACAATATTATGACAAGAAGAGAAAGAAGACAAAGAAAGTAAAAATTGGAAAGCCAGAGTGAAAGCAGAGCAACGGTATGGCTAGACGTCTTGGCTGGTAATTTCCTCAATAACGTTTGGGCTTCGTTTGTTCTACCCCTGAGTAGCAACAGCAGCAGCTGCCCTTAATAAGGTGTTGTTGAGCAATTTAATTTTATTGCACTTATTTTTGGCATCTGAGCTGGCAGACACAAACACACACACACACAGAGACAAACAGACAGCCATATACATTTATAGACCAGGCTTTTTGGCAGTTGCCTACTTTAATTTTAATTGGCTCCACGCACGTGAACCTAAATTGTTGTCCTCGAATGTTGTTGCTGCTGCTGTTATCGTTGTTATTGTTTTCTGGCTGTCGACATGTTCCTCTATCACATTTCAACTCCCAACTCCCAACTCCATGTTTGGTCCTTTATTGTTTCGCATATAAATTTGCTCGACGCTTTTGGTGTTTGGTTTTTGCAATTTTTTGGCCAGCAAGTCGTTAACATGTTTTTATTTAATGCCATTTTGATGTGGCGCAAAGAAATTTCCACTGGCATTTATTGCCGTAATTAAGTGATGAAAAATGTTTGAAATGCTCTGCAGCTCTCATCCCGTGACCCTTCATTCCGCTCCCTTTCCCGTTCCCGCTGCCACCATCAAAGGTCATCAGCATTGACATGGTTATAAATTCTGAAGCACAGACCCATTCACAGTGCTCTTAAGTGCCTTGATTCTGTTATTTCGACTGCTCCAAACGACTGCTCTAACGCATTCAGATCTTCAATTTATGACCAGGCCAACAGAAAAAAAATAAAACACCTGACTTTTGCACCGATTGCAACAGGCTCTTCATTAAATGTTTGTCCCTTTGAATGCCGCAAATAAAGTCAAAATGCTTTCGCTTAGCTTGATATACTATATACAAAAAAATATAAATATATTTATATATATTTCTTGTTTTATTTTGTGTCAGGCGAGTCTATTAGTTTAATTGGATTTTCAAGTGGGAATACCTGAAACTGCATTAATATATTCTGTTTTATAGAAACATAGGAGGGTATATGCGATTAGTTAAAGCCGGGTTGATATCAAAGGCATAAGCTCAACACATTTGCATTCATTTTAATTTGTTTTAACTGCAGATTTAAGTTTTTTTTACCTCGTTTAGTTCTTTGTTCTTCATAGACATTAATTAATTAAAATTAAAGTCAATTTTAATCAATTGAATTTCCATTCAAAATATACTATTTTTATATATTTATAATGTTACAAATAATTTCCAGGGTATGCTTTATTCAATCACACTTCGTAATATACTTTATTTTTTCATATTTTCAGGCGAGATTTTTTAACAAGACTTAAATACATTGGCAAGCTTAACAAAGGCATTGCTGGCATTCTTAAACCCAAATCCGTTGAAATTCCATCGGACATTTTTTCATAGGAATCCACGCAAAAATGTCTGTTGGCTTTGCGATCTAACGCGCTTAAATTAGTTTCATACGGAAACAAACAAAAACTATTGGCATTTTGCCAGAAGGCATTAAATTATATATTAAAAATTAATTAATATTTAAAAAATATATAAAAATATATAAAATATATAAATACATAATAATAAACTAAATAAATGAAAAAATAAAAATTATTAATAAATAATAAAAATAAAAATAATTAACAAATAATAATAATAATAATAATAATAATAATAATTATAATAATAATAATAATAATAATCATAATAATAATAATAATAAAAATAAAAATAATAATATATAATCATTAAAATATATAAATATTTAATAATAACCAAAAAAAATGTAAAAATAAAAATAAATAATAAATAATAATAATATATTTATAATGATTAAAATATATAAATATATAAAAACATAATATTAAACCAAATAAATTTAAAAAAAAAGAAAAGAAAATAAAATAATAAATAATAATAATAATATGTATATATAATAATTAAAATATATAAATACATAATAATAAATTTAAAAATAAATTTTATAAATTATATTAATAATTATTAATCATTATTTATAAATCATTTAAATAAAATTTAAGAAAATCATATAATATTTAATTTTAATTTACAACACAAATAAAAATTGTAGACTGAATAAAATTATTTATTAATGCTATTTATTAATAAGCTCTTACAGAACTATTTTCAGCTTCCGCTTGTGCTTCGCGCTATTAAAATTTAATAATGAAAAGCAGCTGTCTCAAAGACTTCAAATTCCATGCAGGAATTGCTAGTTTCTTAATAATGCTGAGAGAACTGAAAGCTCTATCTAGATAGAACGTTGAAATTAGTTTATTAATCAAGTCACGTAAGCAACACAGGAAATGTAATAGCAAAATATTTGCACTCAAATATGTTGAACGATTCAATTTGAGCCGCGTCACATCTTCGAATGATCTAAAATATATAGCTTGAATTAATTGATGTCTTGCCTAAGCTTCGATTTCCGCACAGCGCTGGCTGAATAAAATATAATATCTGGCTTAAAGTAGTGCCACACCAGGAGACAGCTTGCAATGTGGTCGATGCTGTGGAAGATGCTTAAAATTCAATACACGCACTTTGCAGCCAAGAGTCCTTTATAAACTTGATAACACTCGGGGCCCTCACTCTGTCTCTCTCTGCTAGCACGTGTACGTGTGTGTAAGGGTCTTTAACAGAAAACTGTCAGCCGGCTGGGAATTTTAATTTGGAACGCAAACAACAAACAACAAACATCAGACGAGGCGGCACTGAAAACATCGACAGGCAAATGCTGTAAAAACATTTAAATTAACGTCTCCTTTAAAACGGTTGACACTGTGTGAGTGCGAGTGTGTATATGTGTTGGAAAGGCATTCATAAAACGAGCCCATAAATGGCAAAAGGGTCACACAAACACAAACGCAAACACGCACGCACTGCCACACAGGCATGTCCATAAAGATAAAGACCATAACGTTGCCATAAACCGAAAGAGTCTTCAAGCATGTGTGTGTGTGTGTGAGTGTTGAATGTTGTGTTTGAGTTTTTTCTCTTCACTAGGTAATGTTACAGGCAGGCATACTTACCCGAAAATGGACATTGAGCTGACTGAAAACAATTTGCACAGCTGGCCATTGGTTCTGGGGCGTATGCGTAATATTGCTTATACGACCCATGGGCTGTCGAATGCAGCAGCGCGCTGCAGCCAGACGACCCAGCTGTATTTACAGACATTCATAATAAACCTTTATTCATCATTATATAGTTAAATAACATTTGCATTTTTCTCGTACATTAAATGTATTTAAAAATGTTTTCATATCATTTTTGTTTCTCTTTTTGTTTTCATTTTTGTTTTTAAATAAATATTTGTGAACATTGCTAAATGCAAATTTAGCCATAATTTTCATAATATAAACAATTTTGGTTATTTTCATATGCATTTATGCGTGTATTTGCTTTTTGGGGGCAATCGTTAGTAATTTTTTTTTTTTTTTTATTAGCTACAATTAAACTAAGCTTCTGTTGGTGTATCTAACAATAATTTCATTTATTTATATATATTATTTTTCTTGAATTTCTTTTTGGCAGAGATATGTTTATTTTACAGTTTACAACTAGAAGTAGTACGAACTCTAAACTATTTATATATACACACATTAATTAATTTAATTTGTTTACTAATTATTTGGCTGCTCTTTAAGTTTGTTTTCGTTTAGTTAAGCGGCTTAGTTAAATTATTTTGTGATTGCTACTTGAAATTCAAATTTAAATTCAAATTCAATTTATGCTAAAACACATGATTTACAACAAAATGGCGACGCTGCTTGTTTAACTCTGTACAGTTGTGTGTGTGTGTGTGTTTGCAAAATATTCACAACATTTGGGGCTCATTATTGTTGCAAATGTTTTGCATGGCTAAACGTGGCTTTTGGCTTTCACTGAAATCAGGCGTTTTAGCTCTCGATTATTGGTTTTAGCGCATAATATATATGTATGTATGTACATAGCTGTATATATATATATATACATATATGCATGTCTTTATATATAGATTTTTTGTTTAGTTGCTATAGTAGTACAATTAAATTTCATAAAGTCTTTCATTATTTAATAGAATTATTCATGCCATCTCTCTTTCTCTACCCTTCCCTCTCTCTCTCTCCCTCTCTATACAGAAACCTCCTTGGTATATTTGGATCGATCGTTCAGATCAAGCACCAGCTTATCGGGTCGCTTGGGTCGACCGGCGCTGCCGCTCGTCTTGTCCGTTTGGCTAGTGGAATTGTTCGATGCATTGGACACGTTGCCCAGCGACCTGGTCGCCTCGGCCGTTGGCTGTGCCACGGCTTCAATATCGCCATCCGCGTTGCTGTTGACTGGCTTTGCCTTATAGAGCGCAATGTCGTCGGTGGAGCGAGCCACCTGGGTCACAGCGATGCTCAGCTCTACCTCGGCGCGGTCCAGCAGCTCGCTGCTGCGCGTCTGCCCGGGCTGCAGGGGCTGGGGCTGGGGCGCGGTCTGGGTGCAGCTGCCGCTGCGCCGCCGGCCGGCGGGCATCGGCTTGTCGCTAAGCCTATACTTACTTCTACAGTTATCACAAATTTGATACGAAATGCTGAGCTCGGCCTCGAGCAGGTTGCGCGGCCCGCGCTTGCAGCTGGTGGGCGGCGTATTGGTGGCCGCGGTGCGCACAGCGGGTCGCCGGCGTTGCGCCTGGTCGAGGTCCTCCGACTGCGAGCACATGCAGTCCAGCTTGATGTTGGCGAAGCTGAGGCTGCCCTCCTGCTGGGGCGAGCCGAGCTCCTCGCAGGCGGTGCGCGGCGGGCAGCAGTAGTAGTGCTCCTTGGACGCGTCCAGGCAGCGACTGCAGATGATGTGGCCGTCGGCGCTGCGCCGGAGCAGCTGCTCGCGGAAATCGTCGCCCGTCAGCTCCGTGTTCATTGCCCGCTCCTCGTAGGCAGTGGTGGGCGTGGGCGTGGCCGACGAGGGCGGCGTCTCCAGTACCATGGTGGGTATGCTGCCACGTGCCGCCGCCGCCGCAGATGCTGCCCTGCCATTGGCATTGTTGTTCTGCTGCAGCTGCTGATTGTACTTCTGCATCTCGGCATTCAGCGTCAGCAGAGGCAGCGCCGTTTGGCGCGCAGCCGCCGTCGCCGTTGCCGTCGCCGTCGCCTGGCCGGTGGTTGCGTGCGTGGCGGCAGCGGCGACCATCATCATGCCACCGGGCGTCTTCAGGCCGTCCAGCAGGCTGGATATGGTCATCACAGCGACACCCTTGGGCGGCGCCATGTCCTGGATGCGCTGCAGCTGCATGCTCAGCTGGCGTATCTCCTCGAGGGCCTCCTGGTCGGACAGCTTGGTCTCTGCAATGGAAACGATTGCTGCATGAAGTCGTCGTCGGGCCGCAGCCCCATCAATTAAAACGAACAAAAAGCAAAGGCAGAGGCGGAGGCAGAGTCGAAAGCGTCGTTTACATGCCGCCGCAGCTTTCAACTGGCAAAGTTGCCAGCCGAACAAGTTTCGCACTAAAAAAGTTGCCTGTCGTGTCAGAAGTTGGCCCGGTTCGAGTGGGGGGTGGGGAGGGGGGAGGTGGAGCAGAATTTAAATGCGTATTGCTGTAGCCAACAAAACATGCCAACATGGAAATGAAAATGGACGCTGTTGCGGCTGTGGCTGTCGACGTCGCAGTTGACGTCGACTTTTATACAAGACAGCGCCTACACTTGGCAGTGACTGTCGAAGTGTGTGTGTGTGTGAGTTTGTGTGTGTGTGTGTGTGTGTGTGCGCTCTTTGCTCGATGATAAATGGCCGTTCAATTCAACTGAAAGCCTGTCAGTGTGATTTAAGTGAGTCCACTCAGCGCCACTTGACGCGACTTTCAAATATATACAAAAAAAAAAAAAAAAAAAGGAACGTTTTTTGTTGCCGCTGGATTTAGATTTATGGCTGTGAAATTAAGCGGCAGCAGTGGGCCAAGAATTGAATTTATTATGTGCACAAAAAAAAAAAATATATATATATATATATATATATATATATATATATATACATATACATATATGCATATTTAAAATTCACCACACACACAAACAAATTCACATGAATATAATCTAACAACTTTGTCTCTAACTGAGCGGGTGTGTGTGTGTGTGTGTGTGTGTGTGTGTATTTGCGGCTTTGTTATTGTTTAATTTAAATATGCAAATTGAAGGCAACAAAAAGAGCAAGAAACGAATGCACGCCATGAAAGAGAGCGAGAGAGCGAGCGAGAGAGAGAGTGTGTGAGAGAGAGCGCTGAAAATTTAACGCACAATTTACGCAACCGCAAATGCGTCTTGCGGTCGTGCCGGGCAACGTTGGCATAGAAATACGAGCAATAAAAAATTAAATATAAATATAAAAAAAGAAAGCGCCAAATGAGAAAAGGTCGCTCATAAAGCATTAAAATATAAAGCGTCGCAAAGGCCTCCCAGTCCAGCCACGCCCCAACCCAGTCCAGCTTCCCGGCCTGGCAATAAACTGCGCTGGCAGCGCGGAATTAAAATGCGGCCTAGACAAAACAAGCCGCTCGTAACTGTTTTCCCAGCGACTTAATCATTTGACGTGCCACGCCCACGTGCCAAAACATAAAATGCCACCTGCCCCCGTCCGTCCGTCCATCCATCCGTCCGTTTGTCATGCTGGCAAAAGTTTCGCTTCTATCTAATTTGTAGCTCGCCTCAGTTTATCAAGTCAGAGATTTGGCGTTTATGCCAGCGACATCCTATCAAAAGGACATCATCAGGCATTGAGCGACTTCGGGGAATAAACCCTTAACAAATTTGCCGCCTCTTGTGTAGTGGCTTCTAAATAAATAAATGTAACGTTTGCCATCTCGACGAGGAAGTTAACGCTAGGCTGATTTCAGCCACAAACAAGTGAGCGCTTGAGTGCTCCCTCTCGCTCTCTCTCTCTCTCCATCTCTCTCTCTCTCTCTCTTTCAGTCACTAAGGTTAACCGCATCAAGCATGGAGGACATTTTGCGCACATAAATCAAAGCTGAAGTTGACATAAGATATCTGCGAATACTTAAGCATATACACATACACATACACATATATATGCATATCTATTTATTTATATACATATATACTGTTTTATGTATGGCTAGACAGGAATGTCGGCATTAAGCTGACGCCAGCCGCGCAATCAGTTTATTTTTTTTTTTATTTTTTTAAATCGTCCGACAAAGTGCCATAAATAAAAGTCAAAATGCCACAGATGAGTTGACTTAATCAGCTTCATGCTTGAACTGTGCGAAAAAAAATCATTTGTCAGACGTCTCGTTAGTCGTAAGTATATCGATATGCAGTCCAGTCCAGTCCAGTCTGGTCCATAATGATGCAATTATGCTTACCCGCCGAGGTGGTGCCAGCTGCCGGCACCGTGGACGTTGTCATCGAGCTGGGATGGGCGAAGGTGCGCACCTGTGGTCGAAAATTGAATTTGGCGCCGGATGCCTTGGCGCCCATGCCAATGTTCTCCTGATGCGATTTACCGCTGCGCAGCACAATGTACACCTATGAGCAGGAGGTGGCAAAAAGTTGCTGGAAAAACGGTAAATTGACAATCGTTCGCTACGCACCTTGCTGCCAAAGATGAGTGCGAGGAGCAGCGTCACAGTCAGCTGCGTGTGGCAGAAGAAGATGATGTAAAGCAAATCTGGATTGGCGGGCGATTGCAGAAAGAGCCTGAACAGAGAGGGGGGAGAGAGGGAAATACATTATAAATGCTAAATCAAAGCAAATACGAAATCGCAGACATTCGCTACTTACATGGACACATTGAGGAAGCAGGTGAGCAGGAACTCATTGTAGATGGCCATTGATATGAAGCGGCTCTCGTTGAACTCGGACGGCGCCTTTCTGACCATAATGCAGAGCCGGACGCCCCAGGCCAAGAACAGAACTTCCACTGTGTTCGCGAGCATATGGAAATGAGAGAAGCAAAGTGAAGTGAAGTGAAGTGAAGTGAGTTGAAGTGAATTGTAGCGTTTGCTGCTGCTGCATTTGCAGGGCTTTTAACTTTGCTTTGCTTTGAATTTCAATTTTAATTAAAAACTCTTCAGAGCGAGAGAGAGAGAGAGAGAGAGAGAGAGAGATAGCTCAACGTGTGCGTCAGCTGCCTAATTAGACGGCAATGCCTACGAGCCTTTTAAAATGTTATTTAACATAATTCTCAGATGAAAGATATCAGACACACACACACACTCGAACTGCGTTTTCAATTTCGATTCTGTTGCATACTTTTCAGCGCAAAGTAGCAAAATTAATGCACTCAGCACGCAGCTGTTTGCATCGCTTTTAATGCGCATTTCGTGCTGTCCCATGTGCACTATATTCAAATTAAGTTATTTATGCACTGATTTCAGCTTTCCTGTCTCTGTCTTTTTCATTCTCTGCTGTGCATAAAATAACGTAAACTGATATATTTTTTTTCCATTTTTCCTGAAGAGCAATATTCGTTTATATTATAATACTATTGAGTGAAATATAAGCTCGATAGAGTATGCGACGGTGCTGCTGCCATTGATGGCCCGGTCACGGTCTTGGCCAGCATACCGAACCAGTGTTGCCAGCAAAACTGCTGAAATATCGAGCCAGAGGGAAAATTGAAGATAAAACATACTAAAAGTAATACATATATTTATGAACTGATTTACAGTGACCTTTTACCTTGCTCATCATAAAAATTAAATAATAATTTAATAAATTATTAAACATTTCCCCTAAATAATTTATCAAATTATTTCCTATAATTATTTCTTCCAATTATTTCTTCAAAATATTTCCTCTAAGTATTTTCTCTAAATATTTCGTCTAAATATTTCCTCTAAGTATTTACTCTGCATATTTCCTTAAGAATTTCCCCTTAATATTTACTCAAAATATTTCCTCTAAATATTTACTCTGAATATTTCCTCTGAGAATTTCCTCTAAGTATTTCCTCTAAGTGTTTACTCTACATATTTCCTCTCAGAATTTCCTCTAAGTATTTACTCTACATATTTCCTCTGAGAAATTCCTCTAAGTATTTACTCTGAATATTTCCTCTAAGTATTTCCTCTAAATATTTCCTCTAAGCGTTTCCTCCAACTCCATTATGCTCAGCAGAACGAACACACACTTCACTTCACTTTACTGCACTGTACGATTGACCCCCACCAGGCCTGGACGACTGACGAAATGCTGCAGCTGCAGCCCTTTATATAGGGCGACTATCACTCAGAGCCTAAGGCGCGCTCAAATGTTTAGTGGGCGACAGGTAGATCTCGCTGCAGCCGACCTTCAAGTGAGCAATGGAAAGGAACACTCTCTGCAGCTTCAAGCACACTGGCTTCGTTTTACTTCAATAAAAATACGAAATGAGTGCTGCTGCAAACATGTAAACAACTTAAATGATCTTCTGTAGCTCTTTTTCGTTCCTTGCTTTTCTTAGGCAAACAAACATCTGTGAGAAATCTGCAGCATTTATTCACTTACTTGCCTCTGGCAATGAAATCAAATATAGCTCTCTCTCTATAATTATATGCCAGGCATATAATAATTTCGATTAGAGTCGATGCAAACTGTATTAGAAATGCTTTTGTTTGTCATTGAATGAGTCAGTTAATATTTATGAATGTTGCAGCAGGAATCGTCAGCTACTCACAAAATACAAGTGAAGCAACAATGGCTGAAAATCAAGCACACAATAAAAGCAGTCATACAATGGCTCTTCAATGAATAACTCTCTGCGTCTCTCTCTCTCTTTCTCTCTTTTAGTACAAGGTGCGAAGTTAAATCATACTCAAGCCTTGAGACGCCGAACAAGTCTATTGTTCATGAGTGGGCCAAAATATTAGCAACTCATTGCGCGCCGTCGTTTCTTGACCGCCTGAAGGCCAAAGTCCAGGCAAAAGCGGTTCTTAACGAGCCAAACTTAATTGATTCTACATTTTTGATTATTTTCTCCTATATTTCAGTTTATTTATTTTTCTTTAACTTTACTAGTTTTACACATGATTTGCTTTGTTTATTCCTTTAACTTTATATTATATTTTTACAATTTTAGTGAGTTTAATGAAACCAATTTTTGTATCTATTGGACTTTCATAAAATATATTTTATCAAAAGGAATTATATAAAAATATTATCTTATTCAAAGAATCGATCTATAAATTTCCCTGATATTTTTTATTTCAGCCCTTTTGTATTTATTGCTTAACTAACTTTTAGTCAGTTTTAAAGTTTTAGTACCTCAGCTTATCTTGTTTTTATTCCATCAACTGCACTGCACTGCTTTTTGTCGAGCAATTTTTTGCTGAGCGCCTGATTCAATCATATTGAAATATTTTCACCTGGCTGATAAATGCGAGAATTGTGCAGGTTTTTACCTGTTATATTCGAGTCAAACATGAACTCAAACAATTTTATAAAAAAAAAAAAATTAAATATTTTATAGAAATTTTTTGCACTTGCAGCTGAAGCTGATTCAGATTTCATTGAATTGCTTAATTTTATTTTTTTGAAACTTAATAACGTTAATTCAAACAGATTTTAAATGCAATGCATTTCAATAGATTTCTTTAACCTGCAATTCATTAGGTAATATAAATAGCTGGAATCGAACAGCTATTGCAGCTGCAGAAATCTATTCTTGAAGTGGCCCTTGGCAAGCCCTTAAAAGTGAGAGCTTGAATAGCGACTTTGGCAACAAAGCTTGCATTTGTTGAATGGCAAGTTTTGCACTATGTTTGGATGACTTGCAATTTGTGAATAAGCCTTTTACACTGCACGAAATGCCTTTTGACGCATCACAGTGCAGCCGGCTCGCACAAAAAGTCGAATTTAGCTGCAGTGGCCGCCCAGACCTGCAGCACTCTGTGGCCTCGTGGCTGGATTTTATGTTAAGCCAGCAGCAGCACACACACACACACACACACGCATACGTTTCCCATTGCCAGTCAGTTGTCCTGGCTACGTTGGCATTTCAATATTTTTCATTTGTTCGGGCACACGCTGCGTATGCGTAATACTGCCTGCTACAGCATTTTCGTTTTATTGTTGTTGTTGTTGTTGCCTGGTTATGCGAGTGTTGGGCATGATTTTAAGTGGCTGCTGGATCAATCAAATGTGCTTATGGTATTTTGTGTCCGGCCCATCAAAGTATTTTGAAACGCCGTCTCGGTTTACTTACTCGAAGTGAATGTGTAGTCCCACCAATCGGTTTTGCATAGAAACGCCTTCAGGTCGTCTGCCGTACGGCCCACCACTACGTCCGGCGGCGACACCAGCGTGCGCACCAGCAAACAGGTCCCAATGGCCCCACAGATGATGCCCAGCCGCTTCAGCAGCGCCGCGTCCGTGATTTTGACAGCCTTCGCCGAGCGCACGCGAAATATGACCGAAATGCTGCACGCGATTCAGTTGGGCGGAAGCCAGAAAAGCAAAGAAAACTGTATGCATAAGAATGTAGCTGAAAGCCGTTGCCCACTTACCGCCAGGTTTTCAGCATCAGAGCACCGTAGGTCAGGGAGAAGCCAATCTCTCGCAGCCAGATGCGAGCCGTGCACGTGTAGAGATTCGGGTTCGGGTACATCACGATGTTCTGCAAATGGGCAAATATGCAAATAATTTAGTTCACTCACATGGCCGATTGTTTCGTCTCGTTTCGTTTCGTTTAGCCACTTGGAATTGCAAAAATGAATTCAGTTTGAGACGCAAGTTCCTGTGACAGGAACAGGAACCAGCCAAAAGGAATACGAATACGAGACAACCTGTGATATCTTCTATTTTCTGTTTTCTCAATTTTATTTATTTGTTGTTGTATTTTCTGCTATTCGAGCATAACTAAAGTCAACAATTCTATATTTTGTTGGCAATTTATTTTCATTTATACTAAAATATTAATAAAAGTGAAGCAGAGAGGAGCAGCAGCAGTTGTTGTTGATTTTTGCACAGTTTAAAAAATCATAAAGCATTGTTGCTTACGTCTTTGACTGAGGCTACGTTCATAGCCAAGAGGCGAAGCAACCCCCTTCAGATAAATAGCACCATATATATCTCTGTTGTCTGTGAATTTTATATATATACACACACACACTCGCACACACACACATTTATCAGCTGCAAGTCTGAATGTGTGTGTGTGTGTCTCGTTTAAAGTTCTTTATTCTGCTGTCACGAGTCATAAATCAATCAAATGAAATTGTAAAGTAATCTATTTGAATTGCGTCTGCTGGTCACAGCTCTCTTTTCGCTCAGTGTATGTGGCAATAGATATTCATAGCTACAGCTACCTGCTAGCTGTGCAAATGATGAATATGACAATTTGCAGCCCATAAAGAAATCAATTTTGTCCTAAGTAAACTTATTTGAGCGATGCTTCAAATAATCTTCAATAAATATAGAAATATGTGTGCTTTGTTCATGAGCTGAGGATTTTGAGGTAAAAGCAATATTTTCTCTATGTGTGTAGTGTTATTTAATATTTATTTATTTACTAGTTATTTATGAAAAAGTTTTCTTCTACTTAACTTAACCCGTTAACTGAGTCAATGTCAAATATTTAAATTTATATTTACGTCAATCATAAAACTTCTTTTAAGACTTTTGGCAGAGGAAGTATATACATATATCAGCTCACATATGCTATTTATATTTATTCTACAAATCAAGCACTACCACTCAAGCATTGGCTATCTAAAACTAGCTTTATTTGCTGGCCTAGTCGAGTTTTTCTTTGCGATATTCAATGAGCCGATGAGGTGAGTATGATTTGCATAACATCTAGAGGATTTTATGTCTTTTTCTGGTAAATATGCCACGTACAGAGTATATGACTTGTGTTGTGTGCCATGTTGTTGACTTTTTATTTATTTATTATGTCTCCGAGCGAGGATACGCAAAAATTTGTTGCTAGGCTAGTGCTGCGCAAGTACCACTCAAGGTCGTCTGAAGTAGGTGTCTGTGTAGTAGTGAAATGTTCATGTGATTCCTGAGCTGGCTTAAGGGAAATGCGGCTTTCCAGTTGAGGATTCCAATTTAGCAAATTCTACTTTATTGAATACTCTTCTTTACCATGTACATATATAAATTTTAGATGTATTGCAATATCGTTATTTACTATAGATAATGGTAATTTGCTTATGCATTATCTACATTCACTTTACATTCCTCTAATTCCCGACTCTCAAGCAATTTGTACTTAATTTATATTGCATAGAAATTAAATGAATTCTTTGTTAGTAATCAACAATCAACATTTTATGCATATCTGTAACAACAATGCTTGCAACAAATAAACAAATAAACAATAAACAATTCTAATTTCAGTAAAATATTTTAAAATAAATTTAAAAAAAAATACTATAATAATTATAAAAAAAAAAAAATAAATAAATAAAATGATTTAATATGTTATTTATATGTTTTTGTTTTTTAATTTCTTAGTGTTCATTTTTTGGCGTTTCATTTTTGTATATTTCATTTATTTATTTTTTTTTTTAATTTCTAGGCATTTATTTTTTGTATTTTTTTTTTTTTTTTAACTTCTTTGTATTTTTTTTTTTTTTTAATTTAATTTATTTATTTTAGTAATTTTTTTTTTTTTAATTCTTGGCATTTAATTTTGGTAATTGTTTTTTTTTTTTCAATTTTTTGGCATTTAATTTTTGTACACTTTTTTTATAATTCCTTGGCATTTATTTGTTGGCATTTAATTTTTGTATTTTTTTTTTTAATTTCTTCACATTTTTTTTTTAAATTTTTTTATTAATTTTTTTTTTCCATTTAATTTTTGTAAATAAAGGAAATAAATAATAGAGTGACTAAAATATAGAAAAATAAACATTTCATGTGAGTTTACTTGAATTTATTTGCTTATTAAATTTGAATTAATTTTTCTTCATTTCCGAATCAGCAACTGACTATGGGAAGAGCCGACTTAATTTGCAGCTGTTGACAGAGTTGTTCGCCAATCATTCAGTCAGTCAGACAATCGGACAGCCAGTCAGCTAGACAGTTTGTCAATCAATCAGTCAGTGCATAAAACTCTTTTGTGGAAATAGACATTTCATTCGGTATTTAGAAATCAGTCAATCAAACACAGAAAAGTCGTTACTAGATTGTCGAGTGTGCCGCGTCAGCTTACGTCTAGTTTTAAGCCAGATTAAACGTATAATCGCGTTAGCTTACCGTGCAATAGATGAAGAAGGCGCCCAGTGCGATGACCCGTAACAGCGCCGGGCTGGCAGCGCGCACAACCTGTAATTGTTAAATGCTTAGAATAATGTTTGATGAGTCGAGTCAAGTGTGCCGCGGACTATTAAAGCTAAGCACGTCACGTGGAGCTTAGCTGAAATTCAAATTGGAGTCGTCTGCTCTGCACAAGCCACAAAGCGGCGCTCACATGGCAGAGATTCAGCTCGAAGAGAGTGAGAGGGATTTAGCGGCATTTAATTAGTTTGGGTCGGACGGAAGAGTGAGGGATAGAGCTGGAGACGGAATCGCATTTGAAATAAAAACAGTTTAGTTGGCTGACTGCGCTGATTCGCACCACTGAGACAGACAGACAGACAGACGGACGGAGCAGCAGTGGGATTTAATAATTCACTCTGTCCTCGCATGGACATGGCAAAGTTCAAAACGGTTTAAAGCTATACGCCAGAGACAGTTGGCCGCACCTAATGAGCGCTCCACCGACGATGCCGGACAGGCGGCAGTGCAGTCTGGAGCTCTGGCTGATAGCTCTCTGCGAATGTTTGCACTTCCGTTTATGCGGCACAATATCCGTTGCCGAGGACACGGACGTGAGCATGGACATGGACATGGACACGGACGTGGTCATTGGACACGGGCAGCACGTACAAAATTAACTTGAAACTAACAATGCTAAGCAGCTTAGCATTCCAATGACAGCAGCTTAGGTTGGCTGCCCGACCGACTAAGCCATTTGACAGCGGCGACTTGCCGAAGGCGCCAAAGGCAACTTCTCTAAAGCCAACCCAATTCCCAGACTCAGTCTCACTCTCAGTTGCCTTCTCAGTTGGCTGGCTTATAAAAACTTGTACTGGCATTTTAAACTAGAGTGCCGGCACAAAGTAATTCTATTTGTGGTAGGTGTGGCACCCACCTTGACTTGTTGATAGCGAAAGGTGAACCAGGCGGCCGGAGGCAGCAGACCGATGACAATGCAGGCCAGTGCCAGGATGCTGGAGCGCATGGGCCAGTTGAGGGCAGCGATGCAGGGTGAGGCATCCTCGCAGGAATCACAGCCCTCGGCACAGGGCAGGCACTCGTATTCGTTGTTGCTGTTGTACGTGGAGTTCTTGCCCTGCGTAAATGAGAGTTGTTATTGTAGCTGGTGGGTAAATATTAAATGAATGTTTTCTATTCTGTTTCTGTGTCGCCAATTACTGCAACCAGTTGAGCCAGACTGCATGATAATGGTAATTTATATGACAACAATTGAGTTGAACGTACCAGCATCAGTTTCTCGTACTCCTCCTCCAGCAGGCTGCCGTTAAAGAACTTGTGCAGCGCCGCAACGTCCGGAAAATAGAAGCCCTTGCGGCAGAGACACTTGTAGGAGCCGCGCCGAAAGCCCAGTCCCATAATGGCCTCGCACTGCGATAATCGAGTAGGTGAAAGTGAAAGAGAGAGTGAGAGTGAGAGTGAGAGTGAGAGTGAGAGTGAGAGTGAGAGTGAGAGAGTGAAAGTAACTGCTGATTGCTGTGTCGAGTGGTTTGAAGTACCCACCATGGTGGTGCGCTGTTTGCACTTGTCGGTGCCGGCGAAAATGTTCAGCGGTCGCTTGGTGCCCGGCGTGTGCCGCTGCGGGCACTGGTCGATGTCCACGCGCCGCAAGTCGATATCGATGCCAGATGTGCCCCTGCAAGTAGCAAAGGGAAGACGATCAAAAATTGTTTCATTTCTGTTTTGTTTGTCGTCCGTTTTTATTAATTTGTCAGTTTAACAATCAACTGGGCGGCACTTAAGCCAAATGGCGCCATTTATAAAAATCAATTCAATAAAACGTGCACAGCGCCAGCAGCTCATATATTTATGTATGCGTAAGTGTGTGTGTGTGTGTGTGTGTGTGTGTAAACTGGGGTTAGGGCCAGTCTATAGCAGAGCAAAAGGCCAGCCACTAGATCGCATTCTGTATTTCTCTACATTTTTTTTTTTTTTTGTAATGCGAGCGATAACAAACAATAAATTCCGCCTTTGATTGCGCGACTTTGTCTGTATGCGTGTGTGTGTGTGCGTGTGTGTGTGCGTAAGTAGTAGATGAAAATAGAAAGGATAAAGGATAAAGGCCAGGCGGAAACTAACAAGCGTGTTATGGTTCCGGTTTCGCAATGAAAATGAACGCAAGAAAAGAAAGAAGAGGAAGAAAAAAAAAATCAGAAATAGTAGAAAATTATTTTCTTGTCGTTCCGCTGTCGTTGCCTGCCTCGCCTTGTCGTTTCACAAAGACATAAAGCCATGAAAAGGGTGCACTAAGTCCGGACAGGCCAGCACAGATGACTCGCTGCCCAGAATGTCTATATGACCTGGCACTGGCAAGGGCATGGGCAGTCGCCAACACCCAATTACACGCATTCCCAGGCAGGGCAGGGCAGCGCAGGCAGCCGGAACCCATCGAGAATTTTACGCATAATCCAAGCACAGTCTGCACAGTGGGTCCAGAACTATTCGATTTTATATTTATATATTTATTTTTTATGCAAACTGATGAACATGCTTATTAATTAAAATTCATTATATATATATTTTTAATATTATTTATTTTAATTTTAATATTTTTAATAATATATATATTTTTTTTGAATAAAAAAAAAATCAATCTGATGTGTAAAGTATGCTATCTAAACTTCAGTTTACTTTTCTTTAGCACTGTTTTAAAAAAGGTTTTTTTTTTACTTTAGTTGAATTTTTGTATAAAGAAAATGTGGAATTTATATATAATAAATAATATTAATATATTTATTATAATTAATATATATATCTTTACTGTTACATTTTTGTTTAATTGTAATGCTTTTAAATATAATACAAATATTTTTTATTTAGTGGAATTTTTTGTAAATTAAATAATTTAGTGGAATTTTTGTATAAACAAAAATACGTTGCGGAATTTATGTTTTATAAATAATATTGTTTTATTTATTATAATTTTCAAATTTCAATTTTTAAAATTATTTTAGTAATATTTTTTCACATTTATACTACAAAAAAAAATAAATAAAATAAATAAATAAACACATAAATAATAAAAAAAAATGATATGCATTAAACAGATTAACTATTTTTATTTGCAATGCAAAGACAATGTTTGTTAAATCAACTAGCAAATTACCCAAATATTTGCTGCTGAATTGATTAATTAATTTAATTTAAATCGACTTTTTGTTATTTGTTAATTGATTTAATTGAGGCTTGATTTAGCTGATTGCTTACTAATTTTATTTGATATGAGCTCGCATAACATGTTTGTAATATATGCAAACTCGTTTATTAATACAGTTAGTAAATTAATTTAATTGTAAGCCCTTAAGCTTAAATGCAAATCTGTTGCTAAAAAAAACATGAATAACATATTTTAAAATATATATTTGTTATTTCAACAATTTCTGGCGTGTTTCCCCATACACAAATATGAGCTATAAATATTATAATTACATTTTGACATAAGCTACATAATGCTCAACAAATATATTCATGTGCAATTTGAATTTTGAGGGACTAAAAAAAAAACATGTGAAGGCCCAATGTGTAATGGAAGTTTGGCTGACGTCAGGCGGTAGACCCTTTTTTTGTTGTTAGCCAACTCACAGTTGGCCCTAATGTGAGTGTGTGTGTGTGTGTGTGTGTGTGTGCAGGGTCCGCAGTTTCATGCGCCTGTCAGTTAATATTGACATATCAGTTTGTATTTATTTGATTGTTTCTGACAACTTATTGATTGCGAAAAGGGATAACTGGGCTGAGTATGGTACGTAGCCGGACTACACAATGGCCATATTACATTATAATAATGATTATGTTAATTCTCCTGCAGTTGATCCCAACGCCTTTGTGTGTGTCGTTCGACCGGTATCCACATTTTCCTTTTCTTTTTTATCTCTCTCTCTCTCTCTCTCTCTCTCTCTCTCTGTTTTGCGCCTTTTTTATTTGCTTGCCTTTTATTTGCTGTGGTTACGTTTTGTCAGCGTTGTTGTTGTTGTTGACAGTTTTGAAGATAATTTGTAAACGAATATCGGAAAATAAGCTTATCGAGCTCTCTCTCTCTCTCTCTTTCACTCTCTCATATTGATTTATTAGTTTGGCGCCTGCTACGTGTCCACGGCATAGGAAGTATTTTGGCCAATTTAATGGCCACAGTCTCCGTTCTGCTGATGTAGCAATGTGTTTGGCTTTGCTGGCGTTTTCTTGATGCGCCTTTGATTAAGTGTCGCCCAATGCCTACAAATGAGCTGTCAATTAATTGCTCTTGTCAGTTATTCCTGTTGCGTTGTGCTCCATTTAAATGGCCCTGGCCAGTGCGTGAGCCTCAGCCTGAGCCTGTTGATTTTCAATTTTGTTGCGTAAACCATGAGGATTTCAAGTATCTCTCCCACTCTCTCGCTCTTTACGACCTTTTGTCTTGTTCAGCTGATTAGCATAATTGGTTTTGCCTGAACTCCAAACCAGAGTCGACTGCCGTCTTCGAAAATTTTCTAATTAAACGTTGGCCTAATGGCGACAACAGGCCATTGCGACTTGGCCAAGCACTTCATTTGCACACTTTAAGCGACTATTTATGCTGTTGTCAGTGAGTTTTAAAGTAAGTTTGGAGAGACAGACTACAGCATATGGCTGTGTGTAACGGATACTTAAGCCACGTCGAGCACGTGCACAGCTCACCGTCTACGTGCATGGCTAAAATGCATTTTTCGCTGCTTAAACAGAAAAACAAAACACACACATACATACACACGTATATAGAGATGAGTATTACTATAGCACGTACGCTCCATTTTAAAATTCTGACAGCTAATACGCAGCTCACCCGCCCACGCTAAGCTCTGTGCGTGTGCGTTATTGTCGAGTGCATTAAGTTTGCTTTGCTGCTGCTGCTGCTGCTGCTTGTGCGTATTTTGGTTATGGCCACAACAGCATATCTATACACACACACACACACACACATACATATATGCACAGATGTGTGTGTCTCTTTCACTGCTCAACGCACGCAAGTAGTTTGCAATCAGTTTGTAAACAACAACTCGCCCGTTTGGATTTGTTGCCGCATTACGTATACGCCATGTATGCTGCCATTTGCCAATATATACACTGCGCGTCATCAGGTTAGCGCCCCCCTTCACACTCATCTTCTTTTGCTTTTTTCTCTTTTCCTATTGCACGCAACTTCGTAGTTTTCGTTTTGATTTTGTTGTCAACATATGAGATGTCTCTCATAATAAAATCAAGCGCGAGAGAAGAACCGTTATATTTTATTTTCTATTCTTCTTTATTTTCGCAAAGAATACGTGCACTTATTTTGCGTCATCAGATTAGCGCCCCCAAATGCAATTTTAGTTATCTTGCTTATTTTGCAAAGTACAGTCACCCAATTTTTTGGGAAGCTCAAAGTATTCAATATCTTTAAATAAATGTGCAGTATGGGTAAAAAAACAGTTTTATCTTTTGATGAAAAATCAAAGATTGAGGCATACTTTGATTCTGGATTATCCTTCCAAAAAATTGCTGAAAAAACAGGAAGACACAGGAAAACAATTGGCAATTTTCTTAAAAATAAGGAAAACTATGGAAAAAACTATAAAGGCGGCAATAATCAAGTGATTTCACAAGCAGATAGAAGGGCAATAGTTCGGGAAGCTTCGAATTCCCATGACTCAACCACTAAGATTAGGGAAAAAACCGGTGTTAAGGCGAGCTTATCAACGGTCCAAAGAGTAATTAAGAAAGCTAATAACATAAAGAGACTGAAATTAAAAAAAAAACCACCACTCAATATGCTGAGAAAAGAAATGCGCATTAGTTTTGCCAGAGCGCACATGACGTGGTCTACCCAATGGCAGTATGTTGTTTTTTCAGATGAAAAAAAATTAATTTGAAAGGACCTGATGGCTATAATTATTATTTCCATGACCTACGCAAAGAAGAACATCACTTGGACCGGTTACACAGCCGGGTGGGCGGGGTTATGGTCTGGGGAGCAATATCTTACTACGGCACATGCAAGCTTCAATTTTTGACATCGCGTATGAACGCACGGGACTATAACATCGTTTTAAAAACTGCTTTTCCACATTTCCAAAACATTTTTCAAAACATGCAGTGGACTTTCCAGCACGATAATGCCCCAATTCACACCGCCCGATCCGTGAAGTCCTGGATCCAGGGCCAAAAAGTTGATCTCATGGACTGGCCACCATACTCACCCGACCTTAATATCATCGAAAACGTCTGGGGATGGTTGGTCAGGAAAGTATATGAGTCCGGAAGGCAATATAGTACAAGGACAGAGTTAATCAAAGGTATTGAACACGCTTGGTCAACCATATCCTTGAATTATATTGAACAACTTTATAATTCCATTCCTAATCGAATTTTTGAAGTAATTTTAAACAATGGCGGCACTACGCACTACTAATATTACTTAAAAATAACAATAGCTTAAAATACCGGTGTTATTTTTGGTCATTAGCTTAAATAAATTGAATTTAATGCAGGGGGCGCTAATCTGATGACCAAATTTTTGTTACATATTTTTTGTACATTTTACAACAAAAATTATTAAAAAATAATCCTTATTGTTACAGTTGCCATTCTTTTTGTATTTTAAAGAGAAATAAATGGAGTATAATATAAAAAAAATTTCAAAGATGGAGCTCTGATGGTTTAGATTTTATTTAGCTTTGAGGTTGAGTGTAAAGGGGGGCGCTAACCTGATGACGCGCAGTGTATATGCTACTACTTTTATGTGTGTGCGTGTGTGTGTGTGTGTGTGTGCGAGACTCCATCTAATGCACATAATCAGCTTCACTTTTGCAGTTTTAACCTCGTTGACATTGTTGGTTAAGCCAACTGAAATTCGGTCATCGTCGACCTAAAAGTTGATTCCGAAACTGTATTCAGCCGCACCCCACCCACAAAAATATTACATATTTTTGCCACTAAGCCATATAACCTGCAGGTCAGGCCATTTCCCTGCTCATAGAGCAGTACGGCATATGAATGTTGACCAGCAGCAGGCAAATAGAATAGAATAGTTGACCGAAATGAGTGCAATATGAAGGGAGCTTGATGGAAAGCAATTTGAGCTGGAGCTGGACTATTCACTCTGGCTGAAGCCTCCCTCATTTAGGCCTTGGCTGATTAAAGTCTGTTCACTTTGTACCTCTCTTTGTCTGCCTGACTAATCTCAGGCAGTTTGCTTAACTCTGCAGGAAGTTGAGGTCGGGATGAGAATGGACTATGGCAAAATTTAATTTTTGTGCTAATAACTAAGCTGTATTTTTTAGCTATTTTTTTCAACAGGATAAGTCATAATTAAATGGCAAAATCTTTTGTATATTATATCATACAAATATTTCTGCTAGCTTTAAAAACTGTTGTAGTAGAGGTTAAGCAAATAGTATCTCTCTTGACTGCTCATCCATTCGATCAAAAATATTACTTAAAATATATTAATTGAAAATCCTTGAGTCTTAAAGGGATTCTCATGAAACTTCTCTAGCTCGCTCGAGTTCAATTAACACAGAGTAAAACAGAAATATTTTTGAGCAATTCAAGAATCCATTCGCTTTGTCATTCATATTGAATTTGAGTATTTTTTACCTCGGAATAAAAATTTCAATTATAGCAATGCAGCTGAAGGGGGAATATGAAAAGTCTGTCAGGGAACGAAGGACGCATTGGTTGTTTGTTTGCGTATTTGATTTGTTTGTTAACAGTTTTCAACTTGTTGTTGTTGTTGTTTTCTTTTTATACCCTGAACCCATTGAAAATGGGAAATCAGGGTATAATGGTTTTGTGAAAAAGTATGTAACAGGCAGAAGGAGGCGTGGCAGACCCCATAAAGTATATATATTCTTGATCAGGGCGATGAGCTGAGTCGATATAGCCCTGTCCGTCTGTCCGTCCGTCCGTCCGTCCGTCCGTCCGTCCGTCTGTCCGTCCGTCCGTCCGTCCGTCCGTCCGTCCGTCCGTATGAGTGCGTCGATCTCAGAAGTTACAAGAGCTAGAGAGCTGAAATTTTGTATGTACACTCGTGTATACCATACGCAATACGAGTTTATCATATTTTTTCGATAACTCATTCGATATCTCTTTTATCGAGGATAATCGATAAATTGATATTGTTTTTTCAGCCTAATTTGATCACTTTTGAACATAGAGTGTTCACATTTGTTGTGTATATACATTTGATGGATACGCACATTTTGTCATTTACAGATTTTGGATACCACGCCCCCTTCGCCCCCAATTCGTAAAAAACGTATTTCAAATACTAGAGACTTGTGCTTCGGAATGTACACACATTTATACATTATGATTACATTCTGAAAGTTTCATTAAGATCATACGTCTACAAACGAAATTATTCAACAAATAAAATCTCATAGTATTGCCCACACTGCAGCGCAGCCCAAGCGCAGTCGCTGCTTACTGCGCAGTTAGCAGAGCGCGAGCTTATGCGTGCATGTGGAGGCATGTGTATGTAT
The DNA here is from genome assembly GCA_035045965.1 of Drosophila aldrichi. Lineage (NCBI taxonomy): Eukaryota > Metazoa > Arthropoda > Insecta > Diptera > Drosophilidae > Drosophila > Drosophila aldrichi. Next base: position 3,430,641 of record JAWNOM010000161.1, read on the forward strand.
GTGTGCATAAAAGAAGTGCAGAATGATTAGAATATCAGTTTGGAGGGTTCAGGGTATCTCCTAGTCGAGCAGTCTCGACTAGAGCCTTCTTACTTGTTCGTCTTCAACTGTGGAAAGCTGTGCAACGGACAGTTGTGACAGCATCGACAAGCCAATGTTGGTTGTCACTTCTGTTGTTCGCATTGCAATGCTGTGTATATAATTGGCTAAGAAGAACACATTGACATTGTTTACGGACAACAATAAAAACATTGACAGCAAAATGTCAACCAGTTCTCCCGGAGCTACACTCCACTTAAGGGACAAACGTACAAATGCTCACACGACTCGGCTAAGAGTTAAATGCTAGCAAATAAGAGATTCACACATCAACAGCTGTCATTCATAATCATGCATATTCATGCAGTTCGACGTGCTAACAAGCCAGAGCAACTCAAACCCAACTCAGCTCAGTTCAGTTCAGTCCATGGCAACACTCAAAGGAATGCTTATTGCAATATTTGATATTTCCGGTTCCGTTTGCCTCATTATGCTTTGCTAGAGACTTTGTGTATGTTTTTTTTATGTGCGTGTGACTTGTAGATATTGCAACATAAGTCAAATAAATACAACGCCGAGATTACTTGTATGCCAGCAGCAGCAGGAGGGAGGGGGAGGTGGAGGGACAGATCCCTTTGTATTACGTAAAATTTGTTGCATGCAGCGCACGCTAAGCGAAACTTAAATGAAATCCAATAAAATGATTGCCCCAGCAGGCAGCCCCAAGCAGCTCGGCCGGCTTGTCCTTTCTCTCTCTCTCTCTCTCTCTCTCTCTCTCTCTCTCTCTCTCTCGACTCGCAGCGGGTGCTTAATGTGATTTGTGCTTTATACTTATTTGCGTTACAGTTTGAGGTTGGCTTTAGGTTTGGGTTTGGACTGTGTCGCATCATTTCGGACCGTCTGCTCGACGGCCCAACAAAAAGTGTCAAATAATTTCTAATATTATTAAGTTAATGTTTTGCTGCCAACAATGGCCCATTGTTGTTGCTGTTGCTGTTGTTGTTGTTGTTGGCCGCCTGCATTTATCATGGCATAACAGAGCATAATACATAAATTAAATCAATTAGCAACTTTCCCGGACGCCGTCTGCCTGACTGCCAACTTTTTCAGTACGGCAGTTAGCCGGCAGTTAGCTGCCACGGCGTAAACAAATTCATTTTGCGGCCAGCTCCGCAACTAATGGAATACTGATAGCAGACCCATTATTAACACGATACCAAGTAGCCAACTTTAGCTGTTGGCCAAAGGCAATGCAGGCGAATATATACCTATATATATATATATATATGTGTGTGTGTGTGTGTGTAGCTCTATAATGGAGCATTACAGCTGACTGCAAACGAGTTTTATGTATTTATATTACCAAGAATTACTACGCCATGCTAAGTATACTCTACTATTTTTTGTTTCTTTTTATATTTCGCTTAAAATTTTATTTTTTTATAAATAATAGAGATGGTAAAGTCAGATAAAGCAAGGGAAATTCCCAGAACTAAATAAAGTTCAACTCAGAATTTTTTTTTTTTTAAGAGTATTTAAGCTTCTGCTGGCCAACAGCAACTTTTTGCTATAGCCAACACATTCACTCGCACTCTCTCTTTCTCTCTCTCTCTCTCTCTCTCTCTCTCTCTCTCTCTCTTTTATATTTTATTTTTGTGTTTTGCCAAGTTGCCAAAATAAATGAGCTTTGTGCTGCAAGGCATCGTTGCACCTAAGCCAAACGAACTTTCAACATTTCGACATTAATTTTGTTGCATCCGTCCATTAGGCAAGCCAAAATTTATGTTGCAACTAATTGCAGGCAGTTAACGTGTGTGCATGTGTGTGTGTGTGTGTGTGTGTGTGTGTGTCTAATGTGTGAAATTTATCGAGCGCGCAAAGTCAATGAGCATTAACTGGCATATCTAGCTAGGCATGTGCGGGCGTGCGCTCCTCTCTGCCTTACTCTAATTGATTACTTTCATTAAATATTGTCTGCCACACACACACACACACACACACACACACACACACACTGCTGTTGCCCACCTGTGGCCCAAACGCCGCGCGGTTAATGAAATTTGCAACGCCTTGGCCGTAATAACACAATTTATTAGCAAAAAGCCGTTGCGCTGCCTCAAACTGTCAGCTGTCAGTGCTCGCTGCGAAATGTTGACAATTCAGTTGATGCTGCCGTTGCTGCTGCTGCTGCTGCTGCCGGTCCTCACTCAAAGCAAACCCGATAAACCCCTAACAATTGACAGGCTAACTTGGCGTCAGCTTGTGTTCTATCAATCGCGCTGTAAGTAGGACCGGTTGAGATCTTTGTGTGCACTTTAATGATTGCTGTGGGGCATGCCTCCAACAGGGCCTCAGCGCAGACGCTTCACAACCACGCCAGATCCAGGCACCCAGCCAGATCCGCCCAAGATGCGCAAAGTCTATCCCTGCTACTGCTACAAGCCGCCAATGCCCGGCCAGTCGACCACAGAGGGCTATGAAAAGTATATGATTGAGCCAAAGGAATATTTCATACTGAACTAGTTGAATAGAAAATACATTATATAATTTTCATAAAATATATATATATATATAATGTTCAATGCTCTCTCTCTCTCTCTCACTCTCATTTCATTTTCCTATTTGTTATAATTTTTGCATTGATCTAGATTCAATCTCGTTTGATTGTCTCAAGTTAATTGAACAAATTCCAAGGCTTAAGCTTTCTTATTAAAATTCCAAATATTGTTTTGATAACTTCTAATTGCGAGGCATCAAACAGACGCTTCTAATAATGGCATAATAAGACGTTGAACTAAAAAACAGATTGCACGTTGGAATTTTGGTATTGTTCATTGTCGGTTGTCCGTTGTCCGCATGTCCGTTGCCAGGCAATAATTACAAATTATGCATGAAACGATGTGGAAGTGCGGACAGCAGCAACGACGACTGGTTAATTGTGCACAGCAGCAGACAGAATGGGACACAGACAGAGAGCTGCTACTCCTCTCTCTCTCTCTCTCTCTCTCTCTACCTCTACCTACTCACTGTTCTCGGTTTTATTGAAAACCCTTGCCATCCTGACGCAACGTCGGCATGTTCGCAATTTAGTCATAAACAGTAGAATGGCTTTCAGACGTCATTATGCTGATGGGCATGCAGCGCTGAGGCACTCAGTTTGATGTTCTAACTAACTGTTCAGTTGGGTCTGCTCCAACTACAATCAAACAGGCAGTGAAGTATATATATGTATACTCTATAGCCAGTGTAGGGTATCTCAGGCTGCACACGTTGAAGCGCAGAGACTAAGACTAAGAGAACAAGGTTAGTATTAATATGCATAAATTTTCAGTTAATTCAAGAGTCTTCAGTTGAGCTTCTAAGATTGTTGGCAAATGAATTATATTTTATATAAATTTTAGCATTTTTTTAATGCCTTTTCTAGTCCAAGATTTGAATGGAATTTGATTGTTTAAATATCTCCTTTATTTACTCCACTCTTTGTCAGGTCGCAGTCTGTTTATCGTTTGTTTAATTCATTTTAAATAATTATTATAATCATTTACAGATATTTTTTCTTCTCTTAAATTAGTTGTAAACATATATTTTTATTTGTAAAGAATTGCTTTGCTGTCTACAGGGCATTGCCTAGTCAATCATTAAGGCGTTTGCCGATTTATTTATTTATTTATTTTATTTTTTTTTAAATTAAATATATTATATCAATTTCAAGTATATAATATAATTTTGTTCCGCAATTAAATATATAATATATATTTTTATTTTTTTTTTATATAATATATATTTTTACTGAAATCCAATACATAATTTATTTAATATATTTTAAATTTTGCTTGAAAGCCTTTGACGCTCTAGGTTAAAGAAAATTGTTATTTTAGAATTAATTCTTGATAATAATATATAAATAATATTTTTATTTTTATTATTATTTTATTTTATTTTTTTAATTTAATTTACATTCCTTTACATTCTTCAACAGAGCAATGCTTTGTTAATCACTTTCTATTTATATTTATATTTATATTTATATTTATATTTATATTTATATTTATATTATATTTATATTTATATTATATTTATATTATATATGTATTTATATTTATATTTACTTATATTTTTTTATATTATTTATTTATATTTACATTTTATAGTTTTCAGTTTATGTTATATTATTTAATATATTATATTATATTATTATAATATATATTATTATATATCTCCGTTTATATTTTACTTGCAGTTGAACAGAATTATTACAGGGCATCGCCTAGTCAGTCACTCTTGCTCTTTTACTTGTTACCATTTGCAATTGTTGTTTTAGTTCCAGTTATTGTGGTATTTGCTTGTCAAATGGCCTTGTTTATGGTAAAAGCCGTTCGTTCGGCCAGTTCCTTTGCAGGTTTCATTTTTGTTTTGTTTTTCTTTTTCTTTTTTTTTTTTTTTTTGAGCACGAAAATATTTGGCAATAAAGCGCCTGACACTTTCAGCTGATTTGGCAAATTTAATGCACGAACGGCAGCAGCTCTTTGTTTTCATTGTTGTCTGCAGGCGCCACCTCTACCTCCGCCGCCGCCTCGGCCTCCTCCTCCTGCTCCTCCTCCTCCTGCTCCTACGCCTGACAGTCAAGTGAATTAATTAAATATGCTCAAAGTGCACTCGTCGTGCCCAAAGTGGCGCCCCGGAAAGGGAAATGCTTTCAAATTTATTGATTTGGCGAACCATCTCGGACCGACATCAATGAAATTTTCATTAAATTGTGAAACTTGTTTTACGCTTCTGCTCGCTCGGCTACGGCTACGGCTTCGCTCTGACTTTTCGCACAGTTGCCAACTTTTGCTTTAACATTCAATTGAGAAACTTTTGCCAAAGCGAACTATCCCAAAAAAAAAGCTAAGTAGAAGATGTAGAGAATCAAGTGAAAAATATAAAATAAAAGAGAACGAAAACAAGAGCAAGAGCCTGCACAAATTTTGTTAAAAGTAGTCTCTGAGCACGTCATAAACTTGCATAAGTATGTAGTGTCCATGTTAAAGTATTCAGTGTGCCGGCGCGTGATTGAAATTCGCTAACAGCTGGCCTAAAGTGGCTAAGCAATGTGGGTGTTGTGGGTGTTGCATGGCATTCAAGATCTGTGGCAATCGTTATTATTGCTGCTTCGATAGTTTGCGACTGGACAATGGCACCGACTGTAGCCACGCCCTGTTAAGCTGCTTGCATTTCATATTGTGGGACAGCAACTGCAGCTGACAGCTGAAAATGCCGGCGAAACAACGAAATGCACAAAAACTGCGCCCATGGTAAAATTTTGCAGGCCTTCGGCTGGCTTTTGGCCTGCAAATTATATATGCAATGAGAAATGTAGGCAGGCAGCCAACCAACCAGCCAGCCTCAGCCTCACATTGCAATTGTTTCAGACTTACTTGAAGTGATAGCTGCCATTCTCGTAGCCAAAGAACGGCACCGTGTAGGTCAGCATCCAAATGTTGCCGCCGCCGCAGTCGTAATACGGCTTCGACCATCTGCCATCCTCGTACTTCACGGCCAGCGTGTCGTCCTCGACGCGTTCCTCGGTGCGGTTCGAATACAGATGAAATGCTGCAAGACATCAAACAGAAGAGACGAAGGTTAATCGAAGATAAATCGCTGATCAACAATGAATGCAACAATGAGTGTCTGGAATAGCTAATGCAATGCGAGCTCGACCTTCTAACGACCGCAGCTCTTGATGTTGCATTAAAAATAGATTTGTCAACTGGACTTTATCTGCATACTAGGTACACCCTAATGCCAAGTCATAAGCAGCTATTAACTGGCAGAGTGGAAATCTTGCTAATGAGAAATTGTGTAACATTGTACAGGACTTTACTTGCAGAGAATTGTGTAAGCAAAGGAAAGGAGCATATGTGGTTGGAAATACTCAGAAGAGAGCTTTACTGACTACCTCTTAAAATTGATGCTCAACTGTGCGGATGTGAGGTAAGGAGAGAAGGTCTAGAGAGACCACAATATATGTATGTATTACTATAGTTGATAAAATTTAAGAAACGAGTAATGCATTGATAAGAAAAATCGAGAGATTAGCCGAAAAGTGGACAGCCATGTAAACACTATTTGTTGTTCCAAGTCTTTAAATATAACAAAAGATATGATATGTTAAGGGTTAGCAAAAAAGTACTCTGTGGACCACAATTGGTATAAATTTACAGAGAATGAAATGAAATGAAATGCTATAATATGAATTCTAAATATTGCTAGGAGCTAGCAAGAGATAAACTCTATAGACTTCAAGAGCTTTCATAAAATTAAAGAACAGACTTGCAGCTATCCTGAGATCTGAATGAAGAGCTGAAATCGTGGATTATTCCGTTATACACAATATGCTCTAGCTCTTAAAATGTAAGCAGTGAGGGCTGATATCTTTAATGTTAACGATTCTCTGCAGCAGGAGCCAAAGTACGAATATCCATTATAAGTTCGAAGAGAAAGACAACTTGAGCACTTTAGAGCTCCAATGGGAGTCATATAACAGGCGTGCTATAAAAGAGTTTATTAGCAGGCAGAGCATAATCAATCAGTGTCTAAAGAGCAGAAACTCGATTACATTTAGGCAATTCGCATTAGTTGCTGAAATGAGATGGAGATAGATAGAGAGAGAGAGAGAGAGGGAACTTTATATATTTTATTATATTAGATAAATTTGAGTTCTGTGTAGAGGAAAAGCCAGCCAAAGTTAAGCTCTGCATTTATAATATTATTCAGTGTGAAGTCAAGTTAAGGGCATTAATTTTGCAGGCTGTCGACAGAGCAGAGCTATAATAATATGTTTCAATTGAGACATTCGCGTGCATATTTAAAGGTGTCACAGTTCATCAATTCCTAATGGCAGCCAAGTGGAACGGCGAGAATCGAACATCTGTCCGATTGCTATAAAAGAAGCCAATTGGGCTCGGGTCGCACTCAAAAGTGGCCGAATCGTTGGCATCATGGCATTCAAATTCAAGCTAATCAGACCGGCGCCACTCACACAGCGGGTGCGTTCCCGTGAGGGCCTCATCTACATGTACCGGGGCATGTGGATCGTTGGGTGGGTGCCGCCGAAAACGGGTGTGTGGCGGTACGTTTATCTGGGGTGGACAATTGCGACCTTGGTGTTTGGGGTCATTTATCTGCCGTTGGCGTTTCTCACCAGCTATGTGCTGGAGTTCAGTAGCTTTGCGCCCAGCGCGTTCTTCACCTCGCTGCAGGTGGGCATCAATGTGTGGGGCTCGTCGTTCAAGTCCATGATCACGTGGTATTTCATGGAGCGGCTGAGCAAAACGGAAACCCTGCTGGATAGACTGGACGAGCGGCTGCGGAACGACGAGGATCGCCAGAAGATACACAATGTGGTGGCCCGCAGCAATTACGCCTTTCTGATCTACACCTTCATCTACAACGGCTTTGCGGTCTCCACCTTTCTCTCCATGGTGCTGAGCGGCAGTCCGCCGTGGGCCATCTACAATCCGTTTATTAATTGGCGCGATGGCGCGCTCAACCTGTGGGCCGAGTCGATCTTTGAGCTATTCACAATGTCCATTGTGGTGCTGCAGGATCAGTTGGCCGACTCGTACCCACTGATGTACACGCTCATCTTTCGCGCCCATTTGGATGTGCTCAAGTCCCACATACGCAATCTGCGCATGGATTCCACAAAGAGTGAGCGCGAGAACTACGACGAGCTGGTCAATTGCATAATGGATCACAAGCTTGTACTCAGGTGAGCCAGATCACGCTCTTTAGCTTTAGAGCGCTAAACTCATGAATTCCCTTCTGTTTCCGGCAGATGCTGCAATCTGGTTCGCCCCATCATATATCGCACGATATTTGTGCAGTTTCTGCTGATTGGCATGGTGCTCGGCCTCACTTTGCTAAATATATTCTTCTTCTCGACCTTCTATCAAGCCGTTGGCTCCATACTCTTTGTCCTCACCATACTGCTGCAGACGTTCCCCTTCTGCTACAACTGCAATCTGCTGATTGACGACAGCGCCGACTTGGCCAACGCGGCCTTCCAGTCCAACTGGACGGAAGCGGAGCCACGCTATAAAAGGGCCCTGGTCACTTTTATTCAACACGTACAGCAGCCCATTGTCTTTATAGCGGGCGGCATATTCCCCATCTCGATGAACAGCAATATAAGCGTGAGTACAAGAGTGAGGGAGTGAGGGAGAGAGAGGAAGAGTATATCTCTATTTCCTTCAGGTGGCCAAGTTTGCATTCAGCATCATTACCATAGTGAAGCAAATGAATCTGGCAGAGAAGTTTCAGTAGCAGCCGTATCGAGTTTGCCCCACTGTGCAGCGACAGCACTTTGGGGCTTATCCACTTTTTATATTAACGTAAATTTTCATCTTTATTTATTGCACCCTTAAACGAGTCTGGCGCGTGCCAAGTGCTCGTCTGCAATTGCCTCTAATACAAATTCTCCCCTTAGTAAAAAAAATGTAAACCAGAGTAATAGACTCACACACACACACATAGACAGTCCCCACTGGGGTTCGGCATTGTTTGTGGCTGGCATTTGCATAGAATTTGTATATGTTATAGTTTATCTTATAAGATTTAGCTGATTTAGTTGTGCTCTGCAATTGCGAGGCCCGAAATGGTAATGGAAATGAAAAGCCACAAAACGGATGGAATATAACTCCCCTAGGAAGTGGAGGCGGGGTTGCGGGGTTCAACATTTGCAAATTGTGTTAACAGACGGAAATTACAAACGAGAAATGAGAAACAAGAAATCTACCAATGCCAAGGCATAATCAGCCCACACACATAAAAAGAGCAAAAAGCAAAAGAAGCAACCGCAGTAGCAACTCCCTAGGCAACGTAGCTCTCGCAGGAAGTGCTACGCGTATATGTACGTGTATGTACATATTACTGTTTACATATTGTATGTGATTTTTATTTAAATTTTATGTTAAACACGTGACGGGCAGACAGCAAAAATTATATATATATATAAGTATATGACATAATATATATACATATACATATATATATTTATATGAATACATGTATTCAGCTATAGAAAGTATCAACGGAACCCAGACGCATCGACGACAACGTTGACAGCGGCAACAACAACAAAAGCCAATGCTGCTACAAATATTATGACATATTTTTGCTTTTTTTTTTTTGGCACACACACATTTGCACATAAAATGGCCCTCAGCTGCAGCTGCTTAAAAAATTGCATAGCATTTAGATTCTACACATGCAATTTATTAAATTGCTGTAATTAAGTTCGCGTATTTTTTTTTTTCGACAGTGTCAACACTCGAGGTTAGCTTGACACAGCCAGCATATTTATTTGGCATGCTCTTTATATTTTTTATACATATATAGAAGTTAATATTTTCAAAAAGTTTATGCTTTAAAATTTAAAAAATCTTATAAACTTTCTAGATTCGTTATATGCATGAATATATTTGATAGAGGTAAATATAAAGAAATATGAATAATGTATACAAATTTGCATTGAGATATCTATATACATATCAATATTTCATAAAACATTATGTACTCTAATATATTCTGTAAATGTAGATCAAGTAAAGATAATATCAAATAATATCAAATCAAGAATTGAGAAAGTAAAATGATTTGTAAATAAAAAAACAAGACTTGATAGAGTAAAATGATTTGTAAATTTTACTTTATCAATTCTTGCTTTGATCACTCTTGGCAAATCTTATCTTTACTTGATCTCTTAGTACATTTACATTTTATGTGCCCTAATTAAATCTTGATTTAATTTTGCCTTACATTTGCTTTAGCATATTTAGTTAGTATATTTAATATGAAATATTTATGTTCATCTGATTTCTCATATCCTTCTGGCATTCATGAGTAAATTATTTTCTATATACACTACCATGAGAGATAGGTGCAACTAATTGAATTTTTACTTTGCTATTCGAAAAAATAAATTCGGCTTGAATTCATAGAAAACCAATTATATCAGCCTTGATTGACAATATATGGATTGTCATTGACATATGTAAAATTATTTAAAACTTGTTTCGAGCCTTCAGCATTTTCAGGCTAAATGCCACAGCTTTATTATGTTGATATCAATACAAATGAAAATTCCATGCAAGCTAAATTAAATTGCTAATGTATTAATTATTGAATGACAAAAAAATACACAGGCTAACAGGAATAGGAAAGCAGCGAAAACTAAATATTTATTGAAAGAGATAGAAAAGTGAGGGAAGGTAGATAGTTAGAGAGAGAGAGAGAAAGAGATGGTATATAAAGTTGCGGCAAATTCTAAAGAATTTTATTTATTTATTTATTTTTTTTAAATTTATTTCACTCTTTGCTATAACTGCAGATTATTAAGTTATTTTTTATAGAAGCATAGAGTAAACAATTTGAGTTGTTTATTTTATTTTATATACAAACGTATTTATTTTTATAAATTGACATATTTTTATACCCTGAACCCATTTTCAATGGGAAATCAGGGTATAATGGTTTTGTTGAAATACATGTAACAGGCAGAAGAAGGCGTAACAGACCCCACAAAGAATATATTTTCTTGATCAGGATGACGAGCTGAGTCAATTTAGTACTATTCGTCTGTCTATTTCTTCTAAATATTCCCTCTACATATTTCTTCCAAGTATTTCCACTTTCTTCTAAGTATTTCTTCCTCTTATTTCATTTACGTAATTCCTCTACGTCTTTAATGCTAAGCTGATCGATCACACACTCACCTTCACTTCGTTGCGCTGACCCCCACCAGGCCTGGACGACTGAAGAAATGCTGCAGCTGCAGCCTTTTATATACGTAAAGCCACTTTTACTCAAGCACTGTCTCTCTCTCTCTCTCAAATGTGAAGCCCGACGGCAGGTGGCGTTCGTTGCAGTCGACCTTCCAGTGAGCTACGGGAACGCTCTCTGCTGCTGCGAGCATTCTAGCTTCGTTTTACACATACACATACCAAAAGAGAGCTGCTGCCTACACATAGACAACTGAAATGATATTTTGCTCTTTTTCTCTCCTTGCTATGTTTGCTACTACTATTCCTTCTACTAATAACACACCAACTACTACTACTGCTTCTATCACTATAACTATAAGTCTTACTACTATAACTATAAGTCCTACTACTATAACCATTACTTCTACTACTACAACTATAAGTATGCTGCGCTTTACATATGCCCACTATTACTCAAGCAGTGTCTCTCTCAAATTACTCAAATTTTACACATACACATACCAAAAGAGAGCTGCTGCCTACACATAGACAACTCTAATGATCTTTTGCTCTTTTTCTCTCCTTGCTTTTACTTTTACTCAAGCACTGTCTCTCTCGTTGTAGTCGAGCTCTCTTTCGCTGTGAGCATTCTAGCTTCGTTTTACCTGCTACACACACATACACACACACTTCTTCTCCCCTTGCTTTTACTTTTACTCAAGTACGGTCTCTCTCAAATGTTGAAAGACGCGAAGAATTATTGAAATATCAGTTCTCCGAAGGGTTCAGGGGATTTCCTAGTCGAGCAGTCTCGACTAGAGCTTTCTTACTTGTTATTGTTTTATTTACTTATTTATTTAATGAAAATCTGACTTAGCAATTTATTAATTTGTTTATTAATCTCTACTAAAATCCTTCTTTGTTGGCCTGTGTAAATGTTGTTGTTGTTGTATTTTTTAGCTGCATTATAAACAGCAAAAAGTGTGCAAATCAAGTCTCATTATAATATGTAAATAAGTGCAGCGAAATAATAATATTGCTGCAAATAAATTATTAATTTAGCTACCCATACATACATATATGTATGTATGTAGTTCTAATGAAGTGAAACGCATTGTGCCAATTGAATTGAAATTCACATTCGAATATTTTTGGAGCTGTGCGAGCTGGAATTATTGTGCAATTGGGCAATTGGCCATGGCCATTTGGTGGCTATAAATGTTGATTATTGCACATTAAGTGCATTGAATTGAAATCGAAATTGAAATTGATTTTGATTTGTTTTCTTCTCTTTTTTTTTCTTTTTTTTTTTTGGCTATTATAATTAATTAATATGCGTCTTTTATTTATGTTTGATAAAGCCATTAAGTAAACTCTGGCAATAATTACTCAATTTATCGCTGATTGCGGCGCAACAGCGCGAAAATAAAATTAATTATGTAACGTCAGAAACGGAATCACTGCCTTTAATGCTCGCTCATTTCATTTTGATTTCATATCTTTCTTTTTTTATTGTATTTTTGTGGGTTCCTTGCTACCGGCAAAAGCGTTCGATAATTGCTTAAAAAATGGCATTGGAATTGGCATCACAATCGTGCATACCGCAAAAATATAATCAAATTAATTGCGCCTGAATTGGCAGGCAATTTGTTGCGGCTGCAAAGTATTTATGTATTTTTGTCAGCTGGCGTGAGAAAATCCCTGAAAATTTAATAAATTCTACTTTTGCTTTGGCCAAGCGCCTTGCGAGCGCCATTCGCTGCCCCAAGACAAAGTTTTGCCCCAAGCGAACGTTGAACACGGCCACGGCCACAGCACCAGCACCAGCACGCCGGAGACTCCGTGGCAAAGGACCAACGACTGCGGCTAAGGCAAGTTCAAATATGTAAATGCATATAAATTGAAAGTCAGCTACGTTATGCAGATATTCCGACAGCAACGATGCCTAAGACCCTAAGACGCAATTTAGCTGCCTCTGGTGTCGAGTTGCTCTGAACACACACACACACACACACAGTTATGTGACTGAACGTAAATCATAGTTCATAGTTGTGGCTATATGCCGTGAGGCATCTTTCGCCTAAGTTTCACCAGCCCAGCGAGGTCGCTGCTTGCCATAGATATATGAATCCGTTGTCAAAATGCTAGTCAACATTGACACACATACACATGCACATACACGTATATATGAGTACACTGCTGCATAAAAGTTAACAGAAGAAAAGCATATGGTTTTCGATTCAATTTTTGTTATACATTTTTGCCAAGCTAGAGTGATAATATTTTAAATAATTTTATTTCAGTAGCGGTTTAAGTACTTTAAAATACTTGACTGTTTATGAATTTAATAAATATTATTAAAAAATTATTTTGTATGAGCATTATTTATATAGATTATTTGCTATTTGTAGGCGACTTTAGTTTTGGTGTGGATCTTTGATTTCAGTCCGCAGGCAACTCGTTGCATAACTAAAATAAATCTTGAATTTCAGGACAACATTGATACAGAGACTTAAAGCAAAGCATAGCACGCAAATTTTCTATTTTTCTCTCTCTTTTTCATTTATTTCTCTATAACTGCAAAGCTAAAAGCCACAGAGAGCAGCCGATTGCAACGATTTTTCAACGCATTCATTTGTGATCGGCTCGCTCTGCTTGTTCCCAAAGTTGAGCTGAGCAGAGCCTTTGTATGCATGGGTTTATATGCAAGGGCTGCGTCAATTGCGTGTGTACATGTGTATGTGAGTGTGAATGTCGTTTGCATTGATTTCTCAACTTATTTGCTCTCTATCTCACTCTTATTATGCGAACATCACTCGTATTGCTTCCCAAACGATATTCGTGAAAAGAGCGTTACACGAATAGTTCAACCGAAAATGAATTGAAACGAAGAAAACTGAAGTCTCTCGCGCTTAGCAAGCGAACATAATTTCTTTGGTTGAGTCTGCCAGCAGAGCGTAAAGAACTATTATTTAATGAGCAAGTAGCTTTAGCAGTTCGTATAGCTGAAGAGTCAGAAAAGTCGCTCCGAGCGCCTTCCTTTTAAATCTGTTATTTAATAAGAATATTCTGCTCACAAATAATAATTTGTTTTTCTCTTAACACGCCTTATCTCTAATGCCTTAGTCTATCAGCATATAATAATTGTGGGGATAATTGAAGATTCCCTATATTATGATTAAATATGTTATATGAAGACTGCTTCACACGAAAACCCTAAGCAACTCGGGTCCTCCAACTATTTTAGTTCCTTAGGCTCTATCTATTGCCCTTTTTAGCTCATTCTATATTAAATTCTTATTATTATGCACACATCGCATATTCATGTAAAGCAAAGTTGGCTAGAAATTCGTAATACAACACTTGCTGCTTCAATTTAAATATATTTCTTGAAAACTCGTGATGCCACCATCAAGCACCACAGGGCATCGACATGGACACGGGGGCCCTCAAATACATAGACGACACGCTGAATGGGGTTTTGGCCTAATATTTGGACTACAAATAATATTTCAACGAGTGTTTGTTTTTTTCCAATTACCCCCGTGACGGCGGCAAGCAAGCAAGCAAGCAAACAAACGAGCCGATGAAAGAACGAACAAATGAATTTTTATCTGTGGCGAATAGACCCGGCGTTAGCCAAGCTTTTGTTTGCCTGCCCCAAGCTGGCTGCAATTTGTGTGGCGGCTACTGCCAAACGTGGCATTAGTATGCAGCGGCATAGCATAGCGGCAGTGCGGGCGTCATGCAGCCTAAGCGGCTGCGTGTTTGTTTTCAATTCCGTTTGTCTGCCCTTTCACTCACACACACATGCTCACTCTCTCACTCACTCTCTGTTTGAATGTTTGAGAAAGACAACACATGCAATTCGTCGTAAGTAATAGAGCGTGCGGCTCGCGTGCACAAATTGCGCATACGCGACGTATGACGTATGTATATGTATAATATATATACTTAAAGTATGTATGTGCATGTATGTGTATTTGCTGTTTGCCTGCAGCGGAGCGGGCAAATAATTTGCATACCAACATGAGCAGCCGACATGGCAAACACGACACGACACGTGGCGTATACGTAACCTTTCATTTATAAAATTATGCATATCACAGAATGTGGCCAGAGTCGGAGTGTGTGTGTTAACTGAAAGAATTGATTGACGAACTGAACTGATTCACTGATTGACTGATTGACTGATTGACTAATTAAATGTAATGCAAGCGAATTATGAACCGTGAACTGCATTTAATGCACGGATTGACGCATGTCAAACGTTATTCAACTCTCGCTAATGAGCCAGGACTTAAGCGTGGCCTATTCCATTGAGTGCCGCCATAGTTGACCATAATTTAAGAGCTGCCAACGGGCGACACATGCAATTTTCGGTTGTTTCTTTTCGAGTCCCAGGTGCGTATTCAGGAATCACAGCTAATTAGAAAGGCTGTGCCGACTTCTGGCCTATTCATTTACATTTTAAGTGGCCTGCACACACACAGTCGCACACACACACATATATATTCATATTATATATACATAGCAATTTGAGACAGTGCCGGCATTTTCTTTCTTATTTATTTGCTTAATTGTTGGGCTATGATAGAAATTTGCCCAACTGGCAATGATAAAGCGACAGTAAAATATGCGACTCTAAATGGATAGCAACGGCATCGCAATTAGGCAACAGCAGAGACAGCAGCAGCAGCAAAAGCTGCTCGCTTTTATGGCCTGGCGGCTCCCTTGGCGACTCGGCTAAGTGTCCCTGATGTCGCCTGGACAGTGACTAATGAAGTCACAGATTAAAGCACGCAGCAAATATAAATATTCAATGCCATACGCCGTGTATACTCCGATGCCATTACCGTTGCCATTGCCATTGAGGCATAAATAAGCTGGGAGTGCCGGCCCAGTCCACAAAGGGTGCATAAATCAGTGGCAGCTACTTACATTTCAGGTACTGCTCGTTGCGTGCTATCACTCGCTCGGCGTTCTTGCGTGCGAGGAAGAACCACTCGGATGTGTTGCCCAGGTAATGGTACTCCATGGCCAGATCCTTGGCCAGAACGGCGCCCAGATTCGGCGGCGGCAGACGGTAGGCGAACGGACAGAACAGACCCGGCTGTGCTGGATGCTCGTTCCAATCGAAGCAATTGCCCGCCGCAAATATATCATCGTCGAACTCCACCATGGACAGCACCGAGGCGTGCAGCAAGTTGACATCTTCCTGCACCGAGTGCGCTGTCGTCTTGAAGATTCTGCAAGGAAATGGAGAAATGTCAGAAAATTATACGCGTTACAATTCAGCGAAAATTGCATTAAAAATCCATGACATAATATCGCATATATATATATATATATATGTATATGTGTGTATATATGTATATGTATAGTGTTCAGTCGGGTCATAGATTAAAGCATTCCAGCAGAGATTCTGTGGGCTTGTTATTGTTTGCCCGCCCTGGCTGCCTCGCATTTTGTCGGGGCTGTCATTTATATTTTTATAACCGCTTGTTTGCTGCACCACTGCCCCACTGCCCCACTGACTGTCCCACTGTCTGCTCTGCCGAATTGCCGTGGCTGTTGTTCCGGCCAGGTCCGGGGCTGGGCCCCAGGCTCTAACACAAGTGCACTTATAGGCGCAGCGCATTATGCTGCTTCAAGCTGTGCTCAAGTGCTCCAAGCGCTGCTTGCTGCGACTGCGACAGCGACTGCGGCTATTGTGTGCCATCAGGCTCTCTGGGTGTTGCCAACTAGGTGTGTTACTGTCTCTGTATATATATGTATATGTATATATGTGTGTTTGTAAAAGTAAACGAGAGAATATTGCGTTCAAGATTGTGCCTTAAGTGCCATAAGCCTGGGCCGCCCGTCGCCAATGGACGTCTGCCCAGCCTCCCGTCCCATTCCCATTCTCCGTCCGTCGTCTACTTCGGGTCGCTTGGTCGGTATTAATTAAAATGTCACTTTAACATAACATTTCCGTTAGGCAACAACAGAAACCACAGGCGACATTCTCGCACCGCAATTCCCGCTGTTCGACTGCGACCGAAACAGTCTAATGGCCAAGGCTATTGCCAAAGTCCAGGCCAAAATAAAATTCTCTTAATATGAATATATAATTATTTGCGGCCAACAATAACGTCCTTCTCTTTAGCCTCTTTTGGCCATTTAAGAATTGGTCAAAAACTTGTTGTTTGTTTGTCTTACAGCAGATTAACGAGCAGACAAACTGATGTTAAATTTAAGGGCTAACTATTGATGTGTGTGTGTGTGGGTCTATGTGTGTGTGAGTGTGTGGAAATTTAAGGGATTTTGACAACAAAGCTTTAAGTTCAAATATGGGTATGGCCTATTTGTAAACAATCGAAGCCGTGCAATAGTTCCCACGGTGTTTCAATTTCTGGGAGTTTTAGTTTTCCTGATGAGCAACAAATCCCGATCGGCTTGTTTTTAAATTTAAGAGCATGTTCGCTCATCTCGTGCCTCTTAAAATTTTGATGCACCTCACGGAATGCAGAGAGCCCCAGGAGATTATTTATATAATGCCTGCCAGCAGCAGAGAATGTTCCCACTAGATCGATTGCAACGATCTCTACCTACTCAAAATTTGAGTGACACTTAGACTCTGAGTGATAGTCGCCCTATATAAAGGCCAGCAGCTGCGGCATTTATTCAGTCGTCCAGACCCGCTGGGGTCGGCCGCACTGCACAAAAAAAAAAAAAAAAAAAAAAAATTATATAAAAAAAATTTAAACAAAAAATTGTTAAATAATAATAATAAAAAAATTTTGAAAAAAAAATTTTAATAACAACAAAAAGAAAAAATGTATTAAAAAAAAAAAACTTAATAAAAAAATAAAACACTTGACTGCACTGCGCTGCACGTTCGACTGACCTCACCGGCTCTGGACGACTGAATAAATGCCGCAGCTGCTGGTCTTTATATAGGGCGACTATCACTCAGAGCCACTCAAATTTTGAGAGATCGTTGCAGTCGAGCTAATGGGAACATTCTCTGCTGCTGCAGGCATTATATAAATGATCTCCTCGAGCTCTTCTGCATCTCTTGCTCTTCTTGGGCAGCCGGACAGAGAGACAGACTGTGAGATAGACATACAGATACTTATTATATATATGTATTATATGTATATATAACGTTCTCCCAGAAAACTTTGTTACTTACTTCTCTAAGAGACGAAATATGAAATAACGCTTTTGCTTACGCGCTAATAAAATTTTCAAGTATTCATCAATTGAATTTTTATTATATTAATTAATTGTTCAATATTAAGAATCAGCATCTAAGCCATTTGTTTTCATACACTCGTACTATTCCCAACAATTTTGGCTACATTTTCCGCTCAGCTTTGTCGCTTCATTTTCCATTAGAGTGGACCAAAATTGGCGTTGTGCGTGTGGCTTTGCCTAATTTGTGTGTGTGTGTGTGATTTTGACACGCTCGCTAACTGGGGGCGTGGCTCATTAATTAGTTGATCTGTTGCGAGGTTCATTTGTAAATGTCAGCAACATTTTGTCATTGCGAATGGCCCAGCGTCAGAGTTGAAAAGTCGCTCGCAGGCTCAACAAAAAAAACTTGAGGCTGGCTAATGATGATGATGATGATGATAATGAGGGTGGCAATGCTGACTGTGCAACAAAGCCCGAACAGCTTTTTGGCATCCCAGTTCACACTCTCACATAATTTACGGCCACACTTGCCTTGCTTCGAGAACAGCCACGGAGTTAAGTATATAATGGATGTGCGGCAGAGACTGTGGCAAGAGATGCGACATACATATGAGTGCCTGTTGGCTGCAATGTTTAATTAGCTGTCCACAAATAACTGAGCAGCAGCACGATAAACTATTCCACTCGCTCTTCCTTTCTCTTTAAGTTTTTCTTACGTGTCTCCAGACTGCTTGAACTCCTCAGCCTGTTTTTTTGCGAAAAGTGTGTTAAAGACACTCGACTGCTGAAAGAGCAAAACAAGCACTAAGCTGCTAAGGTGCGTCAAGACAGCCAGGTATTTAAGCAGGCAGGCAGACAGACAGACGAGCAGATGTGCACGCCTTGCACTCTTGAGAAGGTATTGTCTCTCTCTCTCTCTCTATCTCTTTGTGGGTGTTAGGTTGTGACCCACTGGGACTTGCAGAATTTGTAATGACCTGTTTGCTGTTGCTGCTGTTTTGAAAGCAGCTGACATTTAATTAAAAATCATTGACCAGCAGCAGCAGCAGTAGAAGTAGCAGACGAAGCAATACAGATAATAGGGCTGCTTATCAGCTATCCGCTTGTCAGCACATCACAGCACAGATTCCACTTGTGTATTCATATTATGAGTCTCTATGACAGTCAAAATGGCGCCTAAGCCGCCATGAGCCGCGGGCCATGTTGCTTATTTGTTTTGCATATGGTGTCCGGGCGCGGCTCTGCTCAACACTCGGTTGAAATACATATTACAAAACTTGTGAAAGCTGGGATAAGTAGCAGGAGGCGGAGAGCAACAACCCACAGCGAACAGAGAACAGCGAACAGAGAACAGCGAACAACGAGCTGAGAACAACAAAGTGAACAGTGTCTGGCATTTAAGCCGCTTTTTATTTGACTTGACTTGAGAAGGCCGACAAGCAGCTGACACAGGAGCTGACGTTACCCGGCCTGGGCCCACATAACGTATATAATTTACAAATGCCAATTTGCTTTAAAGCTGATGCCAAGGCCGAGCTTTCGCTCCCACTCTCTCCACTATTGATTCCTTTTTGCTGGCATCAGCAAAAAATCAGGACAAAAATCAAGCAGGAATCTGTTGAATTCACGCTTGATGTTTCAAATTTCATTCAATTATTTCGATTACTTATTGGTAAAAAAAAAAAAAGAAGCCAATTAGTTATTAGCGTGAAGCCGGCTAAAAGCAAAATTGGCAAATTAAATTCACATTGCGGCACCTGGAAGGGACCTTTCCAGCCTCGGATCAGCAAACACACACAAAAAGCAGCTGAGCCAGCCAGAGGCCATTTTCGGCATGCAAATACAAACGCAGACGGGGCAAACATGCGCTCGCCACGCTCCATGCTCCATGCTCCAACTTCGGCAAGGACATGCTTTAACGTGTCCTTGGGCAATACCCAAGCGTATGTGTGTGTGTGCGAGTCAGGCACGCTTCATGTCGACTTTTTAATTGAAAGCGAAATGTTTTAGTTTAATTATTCAAAGCTCGCCGTTGCGCATGTTTGACCTGCAACGTCTGCTCCGCTGGCTTGCAAGGATCAGGGCAAGCAGTTAATATTGAAAGTGCCTAGCCCTGGCCCTGGCTCTGGCTCTTGCTCTGGCCCTCGTCTACCTGTCAATGGCTGGCAGTCGTCCACCTTGCACGCCTTTGTTCTAGACTTCTGCCTTTTGTTGGCCAGCTTCCTGGCAAATGTTGATTTTAGCCCATGACAAGCACCGTCCATGGCCTCTATCAATATTAATTAGCCCATAATGTTATCAAGTTGGCAATGCGAGCCATGCGTCCATCAAGTGCAACTGATTAGAATGGGATTGACTGCCAAGTAATGTTTGAATTCATCAATTTGCTAAGCAAATTCTGAATAGTCCACATAAAATATCTTGAAAATGAATATAGAAATGAAATTTCTTGATAATTGCAAATTGCTAAAATTTATATTTATCTAAAAGTATTTACAAATATTTTTTATATGTATATTTTATATTTTTTAAAAGCAATTTAAAATATTTTTATAAATTTATTTTAAGAATTTAAATGAAAATATTTTGTATAAATATATTTTTAATTATTAAAAGTAATTTAAAATATAAAAATATAAAATATTTTGTATAAATATATTTAAAATTATTTTTAATAGGTATAAAATAATATTGATAAATATATTTTCAATTATTAAAAGCAACTTAAAATATTGTTTATAAATATATATATTTTAGTTTATTAAAAGTAATTTAAAATATTTTTAATAAATATATTTTTAATTATTTTTAGATAACTATAAAATTATATTAATAATTATTGACTACACATATTTTATTAAAATTAATTTATTGAAAATCTGACTGTTTAATATGCTTGCAAATAAATACTAAATAAATAAATATTAAAATATTTTTTTTTAAATATTATTAAATATATTTAATTAAAATAAAAAATTATCTTAATTAGACAGGGCATGTTTTCTACTCATTCAAGATTTCTAATACATTTTATATATTTTATACTGCTTAAAGTGTTTCATATTCCCATAACATTTCCCAATTTATTTCTTTATTTATTTTCTTTTTTGTTCATTAATGTGAGAAAAGCTTTTAGCAATTTCTGTCTCAGTTTTCTATTCTCCCTCACATATGCAGATTTCGGTATCGATTTCACTAAAAAGTAATGCCTCAGAAACAGCTAATTACCCAAATTACCCTTAGCACTGAGTTTCTAATCGTGCCTCATAGATGTAGATGCCTTTGCAGAGCGACTAATTATTGAAGCCTCTTCTTTTATGCATTTGCTTTCATGAGTTACCCACATACATGTATATTTCTATAATTAGCACAGGAAATTGAAGCTTAATTAATTAAAAATTGCGGGCCAACTCCAAAGGGTTTTCGCTTGACTCCACAACGGTTGCTGCGCGGCCTTGCGGCAGCGAGCCAAGTAAATGACTAAATGAATCCGAAGCAGCAGCAGTTGCTGTTGACATGTTGATGCAGGCCGCAAGCACAAACTCCATACACACTCACACACACACACACACACTCACCCTTAGACAACGCCTCTTTAATATTTCTTTTGTGTTTGGCTTTTTGAAAAATGTTTTTTTGATTTAGTCCGTTAATTGCTTTCAAGTTGCCAACTTCTGTGCTCGCGCCCGATGATTATTATTGCTGCGGCGCAAGAACAAAAATAACTTGGCAAGCATTTTGGCCAAAAAAGTTTCTTTTGATTTTCTTTGCGGCACAGCCCAGCGCCCAGGCGCGGCCTGCTCATAATGAGCCCACTGGGTGCGCTGCGTGGATGTGGGCCAAAGCGGAGCAGCTCCGTGTGAGAAAGTTTTTCGACTCGGTCTGTCGGCTGCTTGACTGCGGATTAACAGCGAAAAAGCAGCCGCGTTTTTATTGCGTAAAAATAGACTTGCCAGCGCGACGGCCGTGGCGTGACTTAAATATTACGCATACGCCAAGTGGGCCAGCGATTGAGAGCAGCAGAACTACGGCTTCACGCACAAGTACAAGTACAAGTTTGTTAAGCCGTTAAGCTACACATGTTGCAGCAAGTGTGATGCAACTGTAGCCATAATGACAGCAGCGTACAGCATAAGGAATGCAGCCGACAACAAATGTTGATGTTGAAATGGATGCTGACTGGCTGGCGGCAACAAAAGGCAATACATTTACATTTACATTTACACTTGCATTTGCATCAGCCGCACCATCAGCAGCAGCCTCAGCATCCGCATCCGCATCCGCATCAGCATCAACATCAGCATCAGAAAAGTCAGAGTCAGAGTCGCTTGCAGAAAAAAAAGGGCAGAGCAGCGGCAAACACAGTTCGCTGGATAAGTGAGGCTAGCCTAAGGCTCGGTGGTGGCGCAGTTTTGCCGCAAGAACCGCAGGCGCCGCACCACTGCACCACCACCGCACGCTGCTGTCAGTTGCAGTTGTACAATTGCGGCAGAGAGCAGTTGAAATTCACATTAGGTATATACTGTGCGAAATGAAAACAATTTCCATTTCGTAACCGAGAAGCAGCAGCAGCAGCAGCGGAGCGAGCGAATGCGTTTATATGAGATGGTGCGGTGGGTGCGTTATTAGCACCACCCGTGGTGCATAGCAAATCAAGCGGCACTAAAGGCCAAAGCAAAGCCGGATGTTGGCCATGTGTTTCATGTATCTGTATCTGTATCTGTATCTGTATCTGTATCTGTATCTGTATCTGTATCTGTATCTGTATCTGTATCTGTATCTGTATCTGTATCTGTATCTGTATCTGTATCTGTATCTGTATCTGTATCTGTATCTGTATCTGTATCTGTATCTGTATCTGTATCTGTATCTGTATCTGTATCTGTATCTGTATCTGTATCTGTATCTGTATCTGTATCTGTATCTGTATCTGTATCTGTATCTGTATCTGTATCTGTATCTGTATCTGTATCTGTATCTGTATCTGTATCTGTATCTGTATCTGTATCTGTATCTGTATCTGTATCTGTATCTGTATCTGTATCTGTATCTGTATCTGTATCTGTATCTGTATCTGTATCTGTATCTGTATCTGTATCTGTATCTGTATCTGTATCTGTATCTGTATCTGCATCTGTATCTGTATCTGTATCTGTATCTGTATCTGTATCTGTATCTGTATCTGTATCTGTATCTGTATCTGTATCTGTATCTGTATCTGTATCTGTATCTGTATCTGTATCTGTATCTGTATCTGTATCTGTATCTGTATCTGTATCTGTATCTGTATCTGTATCTGTATCTGTATCTGTATCTGTATCTGTATCTGTATCTGTATCTGTATCTGTATCTGTATCTGTATCTGTATCTGTATCTGTATCTGTATCTGTATCTGTATCTGTATCTGTATCTGTATCTGTATCTGTATCTGTATCTGTATCTGTATCTGTATCTGTATCTGTATCTGTATCTGTATCTGTATCTGTATCTGTATCTGTATCTGTATCTGTATCTGTATCTGTATCTGTATCTGTATCTGTATCTGTATCTGTATCTGTATCTGTATCTGTATCTGTATCTGTATCTGTATCTGTATCTGTATCTGTATCTGTATCTGTATCTGTATCTGTATCTGTATCTGTATCTGTATCTGTATCTGTATCTGTATCTGTATCTGTATCTGTATCTGTATCTGTATCTGTATCTGTATCTGTATCTGTATCTGTATCTGTATCTGTATCTGTATCTGTATCTGTATCTGTATCTGTATCTGTATCTGTATCTGTATCTGTATCTGTATCTGTATCTGTATCTGTATCTGTATCTGTATCTGTATCTGTATCTGTATCTGTATCTGTATCTGTATCTGTATCTGTATCTGTATCTGTATCTGTATCTGTATCTGTATCTGTATCTGTATCTGTATCTGTATCTGTATCTGTATCTGTATCTGTATCTGTATCTGTATCTGTATCTGTATCTGTATCTGTATCTGTATCTGTATCTGTATCTGTATCTGTATCTGTATCTGTATCTGTATCTGTATCTGTATCTGTATCTGTATCTGTATCTGTATCTGTATCTGTATCTGTATCTGTATCTGTATCTGTATCTGTATCTGTATCTGTATCTGTATCTGTATCTGTATCTGTATCTGTATCTGTATCTGTATCTGTATCTGTATCTGTATCTGTATCTGTATCTGTATCTGTATCTGTATCTGTATCTGTATCTGTATCTGTATCTGTATCTGTATCTGTATCTGTATCTGTATCTGTATCTGTATCTGTATCTGTATCTGTATCTGTATCTGTATCTGTATCTGTATCTGTATATATATATTTGGGTGTGTCTGTTTCTGTAGCTGATTCTCTGGCTGCATGCACTTACATATTTATTTGTTTGCGCTGGCAAACTTTGAAGGATGTTGACAATGGCACGCAAGGGGCTCGGCACCAGGGCAGGCCGCGCTCTGTGTGTGGCGGCGACCTTGTTGTTGTCATGTCAGCGCCGACAACGCCATCTCAGTTGCGTTTTATTGCCGCGGGCGGGCAATTGGTCGCTGCAATTGCTATTGCCATTCGCCCTCTGTCCTCCGCCCTCCGCCCTGCGCCATTCGTCATTCGCCATTTGCCATTTGCCATTCCTTCTGCAGCCTTTGCCGTTGCACATCGCTTATGCAGATTTCGATTTGTGTTGAAAACAAATACGCGAGCTCAAACAGCGCCTGGCAACACAATTGCCACTCAGTCGGGCCGACCCAGGCTCTGCTCAGCCTTAAACCAAATGTTGCACGACAAATTGAATACGACCGAAGCAGCGGCCGATTTATTTGCATGCGTCACTTTATCGGAAAAGTTCAAGATAAACAGCAAATCGCAGCGAATTGCTGACTGAAGACGCGACTTTGCAGCAGCAGCAGGAGGCGGCAGGGGGAGTAGGAGGCAACACAACAGAGAGCAGGCAGCAAACAGAAACAAAAACATTTCCATTGCCAAACAACAAGAAACCGGAAACTCAATTTCAGCTCAAGTTCTATGCAGGATGTCGACGGATGCAGAGGGCAGCGCCACTCGAGCTAAAACTCGAGCGACGACAACACATTTAAGTACTTAAAAGTTTGCCAACTCTTTTTGCTCATTTTACAAGGTGTGTGCGTGTAAATGTGTGTGAGTGTGTGTGTGTGTGTGTGCAGGCAACACTTTTGCGGCAACTAAAAGAAAAAGTGGCCAAGGCAAGAAAACAATTGAAGCTCGTAATTTCAACTTGAATTGATATTGTTTTTCCTGCCGCTTTTCTTCTGCTGTTGCTGCTTTTCGGCTCTTGTTGTTGTTGCTTTGTGTGTGTGCCTTAACTGTTCTTCTTTGTTTTTGTTTGCGTAACAAATAAACGGAAATGCTTAGACACAAACTCCGAACACCAACGCCAATGGCAACAATAACAACAACAACAACAACAAATTGTATCACTAAACAATAACTTCAATTAGTTTGCCTGTACGTGTGCGCACCTAAAAGGGCCTACAATTCAGAGCACCACTTAGACCCACCAACAGCCACACCCACACCCACACCCACTCTTCCAACACGCCCACAGCTAGCTGGCCCACTTGGCGTTGTCTGCAGCGGATGTTTGTTTTTATTTTGCTCCTTTTCTTTTGAGGTATTGTCGGGGTTTTTCTTCGGATTTCCCTAGCTGCCGCGTCGCGTGGGCGACAGGAAGTCGTTGATTATGTTTACATAGAAAACAAAATTGCGTTGGCGACCTATCGAGAACTGATTAAAATAATTGATGAATATCTGTCAGATTATGAGTGCTGCGGCTCAGCTTAAATACGAGTTTTAGCCAAATCAACAGCAACAGTTCCCCTGGGCAACACTCAATGTCCACAGCCAATGTCTAGCATATGACACTAAGCGCAATAATGTTGATCCAGCCCTGGCTACAATATAATTTATTGGCATTTCACATGCCCAGCATTTTGCTGTTGTTGTCGCCTTTGCGATTTGTCGTGCTGTTTGTGCGTTTAATTGTTTATTTGAGGGCAAGTGTGACTGATTTGTCAGCTAATAAGTCGACTGGCCTGAGGCATTTGTCAGCTTGACTGTCTGCTCTGTTTGGTTTTTCGATTTCCTTTTAAAGTCTAGCTTTATTGAGCTACAGATAAACTCAACTCGAATTGACCTTGCGTCCATCAAAGCTGAAAAGGAAGTCATAAATCCTTGGGCTGCCTTTGTTTTAGCTACCTGTTCTAGCCATAGAGCATTTGTCATTCGTTGCTGGCCATCTAATTGTTTTCTTTTTTGTCTAGCACATTTTCTCGTCTGGCTCGTAATAAATTACTTTTACCGTAGGTGAACAAATGTCTGTGATTTAAGCGCTCCCTAATCAATGCTGCGGGACGCACAAACGCGTCGCATCGATGCACGACGCACAAAGTTGAACGAAAAAGTTCTTATCTGCGATAGGAAATTATGTGGGAGCCAAGGGAGATGGGGGAAAAAGAAAAAGCAGAGCAAAAGAAAACGAAAACTGTGAATACACGAGTCGCAGCTCGCTGACATTTGCTTTGCGTTTGGTCAGTGTCTGAAATCGAAGAGGGAAAAAATTGAAACGCTTTTTCACTGAAAGCAACATATATTCAATGTCTAATGTCCTGCAAGCAACCGAGTCACATGCAGGTGGCTACAACAACAACAACAGCAACAGCAACAGTCGTTCATGGGAGCCCACATATGCGCCATGAAGAAAACTTTGGCATTTATTGCGCCCCACTGACCAAGGAGAGTGGAACGAATGTCGCTCAGGCTGCTGGCTGGAGGAGAACTGTTCGATGGTCGATGGTCGATGCTGAGCGACAGAGTTTAGTAGCTATGCCATGTCCTTGAGCGTACAATTCCTCGTTGAAATGGGCAAGAGCTAGGCGTGCTCACAGCGACAGCTGCGAGTCTCTATGAACAAAAAGAAGAAAACAACAACAACAAAAAATATCGGCATTGTTGCGGTTGTCAAAGTAAATCAAAGCCCTCGACTACTTTTTCATTCTCTTCTCTTTTTCGGTTGGCCAACTTCTTGGCCATAGTTGTTCGCTAAGTAATTGAACTTTTATCAAAACTGCAGACCGAACTCGGGCAACTTGGCAACCAACAAAAGTGTAAGTTAATTGAGCAAATATCATATCATATCTAATGCATGGTACAAATTATATAATGAGCTCATGTCTGGGCGCGTTGATCCAGACAGAAACTATTTTCTTACTTCTCACTTGAGCAGTAGTTGAGCCATTTGCATAATTTGTGAATCGATGAAAACATTTTGTATAAATGCAAAGCATCAAATGGAATCATGCGTGGAATATATTAAATATGCTAAATGAAATCATGACTGGAATAAGCAGCTAAGACACTGAATAGTTCGGGCATTACGGGATTATTCGAATGTATATATTTGATTGATATGGTTGAATGAAATTTGACATAATTGTCAGTGATGCATGGGTAGATATATTACTTATGGTAGTCTAAAGGAAACTTGGATGTTCATTGGAATAAACTATTGCTAAATAAATTGATTTTAATATATCATCATCAGCCTATAATCTTAATGGGATTTTTTATATTAAACAAAATAATTAGGATAAAATACTGGGATGTCCATATTCCACAGAACCATCTGGCAACCGTATATCTTTTGACATAGACGGGCATCATATGCCGTTTAGGCCATTTGAGAGATATAGTATTCTAAAAGTGAAGTAAACAAAATCTACTTCTGGTTCTCTTTCAATTAAAAAACAAAAAAAAAATCGTGGATCCGTCGAGTATACATAAATCATATGCCTATTTTTCGTATATCTAATTAATTATTCAACTAAGTATATATTAAAGTCAGCTCAATATACGAAAATTTCGGCTATAAGATTTAAGAAATGTGTTTACTTTAATAATGAAACAATAAACACTTTCCATATATTTATTAAAAGTATTTTGTTATTTGGCAAATCTTAATTATCACTCGGAAAGTTTTGCGCTAACTTTATTCAACTATTATTGAGCGAACTATTTGGCACAAGTGCTGTTGAGGACATTAAGGTATTGACATATGCAAGTGTCTGACTGCTGTGCCATATTTATTCCCGTCACGAGGTCAACTCTGCCCGGAGGCGCTGGCCAGCGGACAGATGTGGGCGCTGTTGTGGCCATATGCGTGGCCAGGCCGCTGGCCAAGTTTCGATTGGAAAAGTTTGCCGTGCAAGGGGGTGGATGGGGGCGGAGTAGTGTGAGATGTGTGGGTGACTCACCTGGTCAGCATGTTGGCCCGATTGACGGCCACCTCGGCCTCCACACGAAATCGATCCTGTGCATAGCGGTCGACCACGCCCTCGCCCAGATTGAGCGATGTGCCCGCCACACAGTTGGAGCCCATCAGATGCTGCTGTTCGATATACTGCAAAAACTTGGATACCAAGTCAATTTTGCTATCGCGCGCATTTATCACATCGGCCGTTATCTGATTGGAGTCCACGCCATCGCCTTCCACATCGCCAATAACCAGTGGCTTTGTCTTGTCGTCAATGAGCACCTCCGGCGGATAGCCGTCGTCCATGGTAACCTCTGAAGTGTCTAGCACGGCCATGTTCTCCGTCTCCGTCTCCGTCTCCGCCTCCGACTCGGACCCTGACTCGGACTCGAAATTAAAGTTGATTTGCTTGACAACCAGGCCCTCTCTGTCCTGTTGACTGGTGATGGCCTGGGACCTCACCCCGCTCTCCGCTTCCGGCCACCCGGCAATGGTGTAGACGCTGCTGTTGCCAGTCTCGTGGGCCGCAGCTGTCGCCTCCTCCAGCGCCACATCATCGTCATCATCAGCCTCATAGCCATCTCCGCTTTCGTCATTGTCAGTGGCGCGCGACTCGGCGACCTCAAGTTGGTAATCCATCGCTCCAGTGCTCAGGGGCGAATTAACATTGCGAACGAATGTCCGGCTGTTGCTCTCGTTGACTGGCAGGAGTCGGGTGCGGCCCAGGACTCGGGTCTGTTGCAGCTGCCAGCTTTTCGCTCCATTTGCGGCTGGCTGACGAGGCGCAAATGTTGCCATTTCCGTGGTTGACAGCTCATCGTTCTCGCCGCTGTCCTCATAATTGGCATCATCACTGTTGGCACGCACAAATTGCCGGCCAGCTGCTGCCGCTGCTGCTGCTGCCCCAGCACCTGGAGTCCTTACAATATCCGTGGTCGGCTGCGTACGCGTTGGCTCGACGGCCACGGCATTCGGGTAAGCTGACTCTAATGAGTTTTCCAAATCAATCTCGTCTGCCAATTGCATAATCTCACTAAGCGCCGCCGTATCGTCGTCCGCATCATCGACATCTGTGGGCCGCCCCTGTAGGTGCTCGGCCTCGGCCAGGCTGCGATGATTCTTGACCGTGCGCACCACGCCCAGGCTCTTGTCCACGCTCTTCCGTATGCTCTCGTTGATTTTCTTCTTGTGCAATTTGCGAATTTTATGCGTGACTGGCGCCCCGCCGCCCTCCGGCTGCTGTGTGGGTGGCATGGGCGTGGCAGGCGCAGTGGGCTTGACCTGGGGCAGCGCTGCAACATCGCTGACCAGAGTCAATCGAGTGCTGTTCGTGGGGTGCAGCATGTGTGCCCGGGAACGGCCGTGACGTATGTTGAAGCTCTCGCCCGTGCTGGATGCGAGCGTGGACATGTTTTCCGCTTTCGCTTTGATGCGCCCGCGTGACGGCTGTGGTGCATCAAGTCCAGTGCTGGACGCCAGCTCGGCCCCCGCATGCACCACCAGCAGCGCCACCCACAGAAGCGGAAGAGTTGCTATCGACTGCATTGTCAGCGGGTGCAGGCGGACGTTTTACGGCTCAGCGACTTTTGGCGTTGCAATTTGTGGGGGAGGGGGGAGGCTGATGAGAAGGGTTGATCGATAGCTAGCTGTTAGATCGTTTCAATTTCACTTTTGGCTTTGCTGCAGCTGCTGTTGTTGTTGTTGTTGGCTCTCTAGATGCGAGGGGCCACAGGCAATGCGTTGACCTGGCAGCCCCCACAGCTGGGCTGCGACCAGCGCTGGGCCTCGAGCACCGGCGACGCGGCTATTGAGCTCATCTCCTCTGCACCGTCTGGCTGCAGCTGCAATATCAATGCGAGTTGACTGTGAGACTGAAAAGATAGAAGAAGAGTGGAAAATCTTGATTAGCCTTCGATTCGCCGATGTGAGTAAGCAAAATATTTGCTTTGATTTATGCGAATTTTGCTCTTTGGCTGTTTACTTGCTCGTCCCGAAAGGAGATTGGCTCAAGGACATTTCAAAATGTTTATATATACAGTGTTGGCTTTTGCTTCCTCTCTTGTGTTGTCTCTCTCTCTCTCTCTCTCTCTCTCTTCTTTCGCTGTCTTTGTGCGCGCAAATAAATGGCAGAGCAAGCAAGTAAAGAAAACGCATTTTTATGTGCTAAAGGCCAGTTTCATGACAAGCACTTCAGAGCCAGAGACGCTGGCATTAACTAAGCCAAAGGCACAACACGCAAACGGCCAACAAAAGCGGAGGCCATTTGGCTGCTACTGTTAAAACGGCAATTAAAAATTTCCACACGCCGGCATCGCAACAACAGCATCTAAGCTGAAGATAAATAGGAAATTGTTTTTGTTTTAGCCTTAACACGCACACACAAACACACACACTTGTATTCACACCCATTTCAAGTACTTGCAGCATAAGATTGCGCATACGCCGCGTGTTGCTGTGCTGCATTGTGCAGGCACTTACAAATTATACACAATTCCGAAGCTGGCAAAATCATGATTCTGCGCTTGGGATTTGAGCAGCGCCAGGCACAAATACGCATTGCTTGCGGCTTGTTGTCGTGAGAGCAACAACAACAACAACAACGGCAGCAACGGCAGCCAAGTGAACATAAATATACAACAAACAAGCGGAAAGCGGGAAGCGACACAGCCTAAATAAATATTATGACGCAAACAAATTATATGCCATTTAAATGTAATACTAATAAGAAAATCCACTTCGTGGCTGCTTTCCATTGTGGACTGCCAGATTTTCACGCTTTAGTGGGATGAGCAGGGCATAAAAATTCTTTCAGCTTGTGTGGGTGTGTGGGAGTGACTGTATGTGTGTGTGTGTAGCGGCAGTTTCTAATTTCGGGTTTTATGAACCATAAAAATTGCGCCGAAGCGACACAAACAACAGAATCTGAGGGAAATACATACACAAATACATTGGGGATACACCAAGCAATACATGTGTGTGTGAAAATGGCAAAAGAAAATTCGATCAAGCTGCAGGAATTGACACCCAATCTGAGCACAAATGAGTTTCTTGAACCGCAAGTGAAAGTTCTGCCTAATGCATATGCTCGCTGATTAAATTTAGCTATTTTCTTTGAATTTTGTGTTTGGTGATTTGTTTCGGGCGATTCATAAATATTCGAGCTGCAATCAAATCAAAAGTATCTATTGAAATTTTGACGAATCTATATTCATAGTACTTTCATTCGGCTGTAAAAAAAAGAGCAGCTAAAACTTTAGCTACAGCTAGCTACAGCTCTTTTTTCAGCTCAATTTTTCGTCGAAAATTGAAGCCTTTAGCATTTTATGAAAACGATATGCCAAAGCAAAATATCAATTGGCAGCGCAGCTGATATGTTTGTGTGTAAAAACCCCGAACATATCCGGTTCTTGCCACGCGCCGCAACTTTTGTGCCACATTTCCGGCGCCGCTCGCCGTTGACATGAAGCGCCTGACAGCGCTAATGCATTACGGGAAACGACGAAATTGCGACAAAGGGCAACCAGCACGTGTACCCGCCCCGCCTGCCGCCTGTCTCGTTTCAGAGGCAACTAAAACAAACATTTCAGAGCCCGAGGGGGGGGGGGGGGGGGGGGGCTCAGCTGGTGCACTTAACCTTTCCACTGTTGCCACAGCAGGTGGACATTTTTCGAACAAGCTGCGGGAATTGAGTTGGTCGACCGACAGCTACACTTGCCAGCCAGAGAGAGAGAGATAGAGAGAGCACCTGCAATCTGTAAACCAGTTGAACTCTTATCAAAGTTCTGGCAATTATCCAACTTATAGATAGCGGCTGATGCATGCTGCCATGCTTAGGCTGATTAATGTTCAGCTAAGCATATGCCGAGGCGACAAGCTCTTTGAGCCCTGAAAACTTTAAACAAATTGAATCATACAAGTCTTGTCATGACTACGAAAACTTTCGACAACAAACTACATACATACATACATACATACGTACATAGCAACGCACTTTATGCCTGTGGCAGCTGCAAAGGTCCTGTTGCTGTTGTTGTTTAGCCAGCTGGCTTTAAGTACTATATAGATGTATATATATATACACTCATGATGAAAATAATAGGTACACCAAAAAAATTTTAGAAATTCTGTCATAACTAATTAATTTTTGGAATTTTTGAAAAAAACTTGATGGTAACTTTAAGAACGCGACCTGGTACTGTGATGCATGCAAAAAAAAAAAATTGTATCCCACCCTTAATTTATGATAGTCACAATTCATTGAAAAGAGCTTGCTGAAAATAATAGGTACACTCGGATTCTTCAGCCTGAAAAAAATTTTAGAGTACGAAAGGTTTCTTTTATTGTTGTAAACTAGTAACTATTCCTCACACAGATGATAAAAGTAGAAAAACAATCAATAATATCCTATGTAAATGGGTCGAAATGTTCATTGTTTGAGTTACGAGCCCAGAATCGCTAAAAGCCTTAGAAGGAGTGCCAAATCTTTGCGTAAATTTGCGCAACTGATGTACAGATCTCTTAATTATGGTCAAAATGCTTTAAAAGTGCACAATAAAAAGGAAACACGTCGGCGCGCATCGAAAATCCAACCAAAACTGGACCAACGCATTATAAGAATTGCAAAATCCGACTCTTTCAAATCTTTAAGAGTCATTACACCCGAAATGGATAACATTATTAACGCTTCTTGAATTGGGAGGAGACTACAAATGGCTAAACTACCAGGTCCTATCAAAAAATGGGATCCTTTGATGCGTACCAAAAATTTAAGGATGAGGCAAAATATTGCTAAAGATCACATCACATGGGCAGGATCAGTAGGTCAAGAAAAGTGGCGTAATATCCTATTTAGCGACGAAACCAAAATTTTCTCTTTTTGAAATGACTATTCCAGACATGTAAGACGCCCTAACGTTAAAGACATTACACAAAAAAAATAGTGAAGCGTGGCAGTGGGAGCATTATGGAATGAGGCTGATTTTCTTTGTATGGAGCCATATCCACCATGTCCGATTTTCCTAATATCTGGCATTAAAAGAACAGTTGACTACAGGGATATTCTCGAAAATATAATGTTACTATGTGCTGAGGAAAATACGCCCATTTGCTGGGTTTTTCAACAAGAGAACGACCTAAAACACACGTTCAAAATAGTAAAAACTTGGTTTGAGGTTAATAAAGTGGAAGCTCACGCTTGTCCCAGTCAGCCTCCTGATCTGAATTCAATCGAAAACTTGTGGAGTGAATTGAAAAAGCAGATGGCAAAGCAAAAGTGTGAAAACTAACGCCAATTTTGGGACTGCGTTCAAGATACTTGGAGGATGATTCCGATGGAGACGTGCCAAGCTTCAATTAGGAGTATGCCCAACCAGATAGAAAAAAAATTTTAAAATTAAAAGAGGATTTAAAGGATATTAATCCAAAAATAAAATAACAAAAGATTTTGAATGATTTTAAAATAAAATAATGAAATACTACTTACAAAAGTAAAGTGTACCTATTATTTTAGTCAAGCTCAATCAGCTGCATTTTCGGTTTTTTGTTTGTAACTTTTGGAAAAAAATTTTTTTGTTTTTCCAAATCTACTTTTTTCATTTATATATACCTAATACAGAAACGTACATTTAAATTTTTATGTTTTTGGCAGCAGAAAAAAAGTTTTGCTAAGCTAAACTCAATTTTAAGGGGTGTACCTATTATTTTCATCATGAGTGTATATATATAAATATACTTTTGCTTATTCTGTGCTAGCCAAGTTTTCACTCAGCCCTGTTGCTGTTGAAATTTATGCAAACACATTAACAAACTCAACGCATTCGCGTGGTAGGCGTCTGCCTACTGCCTCCCGCCTCCCGCCTCCTGCCAACTGCCTCCTCCTGCCTGCCTGCCGTCCATTTGCCTTTCGCCTTTTTCTGTCTTTCGTCTGGTGACAAAGTTGCTCCGTTAAATGAAATTCACGCAATTTTTGTGCTCTGCTTTGGCATTGCCAGCAAAATGAAATGTCTCTCAGCCAGTCGCACTGTTTCTGTCATGCTCCACTCGACTTATGCAGTCGTCGTCCTCGACCTGCCTGCCCGCCTCCTGCCTGCTGCCCGCCTCCTGCCTGCTGCCCGCCTCCTGCTGAAGTAGCACCTTTGTTAGGTAACTCACATAATGTAATGGCGATGGCGGCAAACAAAAAATGACATTTGACTTTTAAATTGGATAATTTTTTTCGCTCTCCCCTCTCTGCTGATGGCTGGCTGCCAATCAGCAGTAAGAGATACAGCTGCTGCATGGCAACGAATGGACGAGTGGACGGACATCGAAATGCAAACAGCATGTGCCACTTATCAAATGCCAACTAAGTATTAAGATAGTACATATTTGTCATTAGTGTTGGATTAGTTAATTAGTTTATGGACTACATACATACTGAAGACAACAGAAAGACATTCTCCTGCTTGAGTATGTGCCACATGACACAAACTTTTACTCTAGGGCTGCCTCACACACAATTTGCATATAAATGTTGCACAAACACATGCTCATCTGCATGAGTATGCACACACCCACACACACGTGTGTGTGTGCTTTATAGCCACTAATGATTGTAACAAAAATCGCATAAAACGCACGCAAATTGCACAGATTATGCGACGCTAGGGCCATGCTCGTGTTTTATATGCCAAACGAGAGCGATTCAAGTTGCGTTTTCTTACGAAAAAGGTTTTTTTTTTTTTCACACACTTTGAAGATTTATTTTGAAGAAATACCAAAAAAAAAAAGTGCTCTGCACAGCACGTGTGAGTGAAGTAAAAATTTAGATGAATTTCAAGTGTTTGCTTCTCCCTATCTACCCCTCCATCTCTTATAATAAAAGCAAAAAAGAACAAAAATATTGTCATCAAAATATAGGGTGTGACCCAGCAGGAGTGATACTATTTTGAAAGACTGTAGCTCAGCAAATATTCAAATTATTCTTTTTATTAAGCTCTGCAAATATTGAATAAATCTTGCCATTCAATTATAAATTCCATGACGCCTAGGAAATATGCGAAAAAATAATTGAGAGCCGTATATAAATACTATGTAAATTTTGTTAGCGATGTGAAGGCCCACTGACCTAGAATGATACTATTTATGCTGATTAAAACTGAGCAAATAATTCTGCTAAAAATTTTAGTTAGTCTTGACTTTTATTTATACACATTTTTGCATGGCTAAAAAATATTTATATTAATTATATAAACATAAAAAAATTGTGAGCAAAGTATATTACTATTGGAGTTGACTAAAACTCTATAAATATATACATATATTATTGTTTTTATTGAGCTATTAAAATATGTAGTAAAGCCAATTTGGAATACATTTATTTAAGCCCTTGGAAAATTAAAAAAAAAAAATATTATTATATAAAATATATGTAATATAAATTTTAAAATATATAAATATATATTCAGTAAGGCTTGCCAATTTAAAATAAATTTATTTAATGGAAAATTAAAAAAAAAAAAAATAAATAAATAAATAAAAATATTTTTAAAATGTATGTAATTTATAAATATAGAAATATATAAATGTATATTTAGTAAAGCATTCAAATTTAAAATATATTTATTTAAGCTTATACAAAATGTTAAAAAAATATATATATAAAATGTATGTAATTTAAAAAATAAATAAAATATATAAATGTAAATTCAGTAAAGATTGCCAATTTAAAATAAAATTTATTTAAGCTTATAGCAAATGTGAAAAACAAATTTTTAAGTGCATGTAATTTATAAAGTGTAAAACAAAATAACTTTTTAAAAATGTTCGCAATTTTTGTGCATAAAATCTATTTTTACCGTGGCTGCAGACAGTTTATCGCCCAGCTAAAAAGTTTCAATGGAATCGTTTAAATCTTAAGCCAACAGCCAGACAGTTTAGTCTGAGGTGTCAAATATGTGGGCTGAGCCAGCAATGAATATTGAAAAAAAAAGACACAGCAAAGTCTAAATCTACTTTTTGGCGCAGCTGCTTGCAGCAATGCCAGTGGAGGTGGGGTAAATAATCTGATACTCCAGTCAGACTCGCATAGATGCAGCAGCAAAAGAAGATCGTAGAATAAAAAAAAACCTCGCACCTCAAATAATTCAAAATTTCTTTACATTCCTTTCACATTGCTTTCATTTGGTGATATCAATTTCTGTGCGCAATGAGAGAGAGCTGAGAAATGGGATTTCACATTATTCAAATGAATAACAACCGCAGAGAGCGTGACAGTCATAATTACTTATAGGAGCTCTGAGAAATGAATTCTCTTTAATATTTGCATTTCTTTCATGGCACTTGGCGCTGTTTCGCTCATTAGCCTTCGTTTGATTGGGCGGGAGGTGGGCAACGGCAACGCGGCATGCATATTTAATATTCGCAAATACGAAATGCGAAATATTTGGCGAACGCGTCAATCATCGGATCGCTATAGACGAAGCCAAGTACCAGATGTAGTAAGTACTTGGGTACCTATAAATAGCGCTGGTGTTGAGCCTATTTGAAGGTGGTTGGTTTCTTGGAAGTAAAAACAATCGACTCAGCGCGCGTTCACAATTCACTTAGGGAGCGTGTCGAGACTGAAGATATTATTTCTACATAATTGCTTTCCTTATTTCTTGTTTTTTCTTTTCCCTCTGTCTCTCTCTCTTTCTTCTCTTTGCTTTTCTTGTGCACGAAATGCGGGGACATATTGCATACTTTTGTGCTCCAGTTACGGCGCACGCATAATGGAATTTCGTGAAAATGGATTTGGATTTGCACAGAGCTCACGAGCTCACACACACACACACATGGCGATAAGAACAACATAATGCTGATGAGAAGACGGCGGGGGGGTACTGGCAGCAGTTCGTACTCCTGCTGCTGCTCCTGCTATTGCTGCTGATATGTGTAGTCGTACGTGATGCCAACGAAACCGAGCGCCAAATGGCAGATTATGTCGCCAGGCATTAAATCACTGGCTGCAGGTAAAATATGCGATGCTTAAACAAAATCAATTCTATTTATACGTGAACGCATAAATTCTGAAGGCGCCCAGCACAACACACACACACACACACACACACACACACACACACACACACACAAACAGACCCGAACGGAACGTGCCACATGTTAAACGCGCAACGGCAATAAAAATAGAGCAGTTGCTTAAATCAGAACCCAGAGCCTAAGCCAGCGGTAAGCTGTTTATTTCGAGTGATATTTAGTACTGGTATTACCCGTACAGCCCCACGGCAATACAAACAACTGTCACACCACTCCACACCACTCCACTCTCGGCCCACTTTAGGTGTGGCAGATTTTGTGGACGTTGCCCGGGGCAACCGGCGATCCTTCAGCCACTTGGCCCGCTAAATGCCACGTGTCGATGTGCATCGATTGTCAATTTGACATTTATGAATTCAATTAGTTGGACCACGCGCCTAAATCCTTAAGGATAGCACTGAAATAGCACCAGCTGTTGCTTGTTATGCAGAAAAACAGCACAGTGTCTGCTAGATATAGGCACACTGCTGGACAGCATACATCTATGACTTTCCTTGGAATGCCACAGTCTCCACGGGAAACATTCTTAATGAGTCATTCATTCTCTGCTCTGCATATCGATTTCAAAGCGAACACTGCCTGTGCTATTGGCAGCAGTTTGATTGCTAATGTGACGTTGCCTTTTGCATTCAGACAGGAAAAATGAACATGCACAGAGCTCGACAGCTATTTATTGATTGATGCCAGCCAAAAGAGAGTTTTCCATTGGCTTCCGGCCAGCTGTATTTATTTTTGATTTTCTATTATTTTTCTTTCATTATTTTTTCAATTTTTTTAGCTCTATGAAAAAATTGATTATTAATATAGAAAAAAATGCGATTTGAAACGTCATCAACTGACGCACGTTTGCAAACCAAATTCACGAATTTGACAGCGCACCGCAAGAGTAACATCTGCCAAAAAAAAAAAAAATTATTTTATATGAATATTTGACAAATTTATGACTTGTCTAACTGCAAATTGAATATATATTTTTATTAAATTTGCAAATAAAATTTTTAAGTCTTGGAATATATTATTTTATCGAGAGTAAATGCGATTGAATATTGTGAAGAATTCGTTGAATCATTTATTTTTATTCTCTTCCAACTATATATAATTGAGAAAGAGCAGATCTCTATTTATATAAATCAAAATTGATTCATATGCTCACATTTCTCTACGAAACTTGAACACTCGACAGCTATATAAAACTTTGATGTATATATTCAGAACAAATGTATTTTTGATATCTTTTAAAATTCGTTGAATTTCAAATTGAAGCTATTTTTAATAAGAATCATTTGTTTTTTCCTTAGTGTCGTTTATTTATAAACTGAGAATTGTAAACACATTACATAAATTATTCAAACATCAGTCGAGACTTGAGTGCTTCATCACCAAAGCATCGGCTTTTGTTCAAGCTGCTTTGGCTCTTGTGCTGCGTAAAATAATCCACACACACAGAGAGAGTGAATGAGAGAGAGAGAGAGAGAGAGAGAGAGAGTTGTTTTTAAATAACTCACTGTTTGTCTGTCGACTCTACCTGAGTGTTACCCTACATATTGTATTAATAATACTACTATAAATATTAGTCTTACTACTATAACTATTACTTCTACTACTATAAATATAATTTCTACTACTACGACTATTAATCGTACTACTATAAGTCTTACTACTATAACTAGAAGTCTTACTACTATAACTATAAGTCTTACTACTATAACTATAAGCCTTACTACTATAACTAAAAGTTCTACTACTCTAACTATAAATTCTACTACTATAACTATAGCTCTTACTACTATAACTAACTATAAGTCCTACTACTATAACTATAACTTCTACTACTATAACTATTTCTTCTACTACTATAAGTCTTACTACTATAACTATAATTCTTACTACTATAACTAGTCCTAGTACTATAACTATTACTCTTACTACTATAACTATTACTTCTACTACCAAAACTATAAGTCCTACTACTATAAGTCTATGTCTCTCTCACTCTCTCTCTCTCTCTCTCTCTCCCTCTAACTCTAACTTGTGAGCTATTATCTGAGTGAAGCCTCGTATGAACCAAAAGAACAATCTCTGTGCCTTATTATTATTATTTTTAATTATTTGTAATGATATTATTATTAAATATTATTGTTATTATTTTTTAAAATGAGTATTATTTGTATTATTCCTTATATTATTATTTGTTTATTATTTACTAATTTAATTTATTATTATTATTTTTTAATTCAAACTACCTCCAAAATCCACCTGGCTACAGGGTATTCCTTGAACGTGCCACAGCCAGCCAGATTTGATTTATTTCTCTTTAAATTACACATCACTGCAATTAAAATTAATTTTTATTTTGATTTGGCAATGTGAAAACAAACCGACAGGCAGGCAGGCAGGGAAAGCAGCCCGGCCGGAGTGAGTGAGTTGGAGATGCGGAAAGTCAAAACCACAAGCGTTCGTTATTTATTATGCGCATAATTTTCGCATAAAATGCTCGCCAAATTCACGTTTCAATTTTGCGGCGCTGTCAAAGCGTTTTGCGGTTGCCGTCACATGCAACACATCCTAATGCCTCATTATGGCTAAGCGGACGAGTGCTGTGCGGGATTTCATTTACAGCAGACTGTTGGCCATAAATGAGAAAATGAAATGACAATCAAAGGCAGTCATCGATCGAGGCAGCTCGATTGAAAATGTTTTTCGTGAAAAATGAATAATTTAATCAAAATGTTTTGCTGCTCTTTGTAATATTTTCGGTTATTTCAATTAGCTTAATTCTCAGAAGATAAATTGTCGCTAAAGAGAGCGAGCGAGAGAGAGGGAGACTGTGTCTCGACTCTCAGTCTTGTCACATAACTCATACGCCATGTGAGCCAGCTCGGTTTAGTTTTGTCAAATGCTGCAAAGATGCTAAAAACAAAGGCGCGTAATGGACAAAGCGTGTGGCCATAAATTGAAAGCGCCAGAAGTTTACAAAATGGCAACGAATAAAATGCTCAAAGCCAGTCAAATGGAATTTTTCGGCTTAATTTATGGCAGGCAGCGAGCGAGGGGCGATGAGCGGCAGACTCATCCAAATAACAGGGCTAATATAAAACATGACGTCGCACTTTATTGACCAACCAGATACGCGTATTCCTTAGCCGGCCAGTCAGTCAGTCAAAGACGGTCATAAGACCAAATCCTTCAAAATCAGGACCCAACAAAACGAACGGCTGGCAATATTTGATGCGAGTCCAGTGCGTACATGCAAAATGGCGGCGATCTCTCTGTGTGTGTGTGTGTGTGTGTGTGTGTGTGTGTGTGTGTGTGTGTGTGTGTGTGTGTGTGTGTGTGCGGGAGTGTCTGTGTGTGTTTATGTTTGGAATATAAAGCCAAATGGTGCGCGTAAGCAAAACCAAAGTCAAACTCCAACTATTAAGTAAATTATCGTCAAACAATGCAAAGAACTACAAACATAGATATATGAGTGTGTGTGTGTGGGTGTGTGTGTGTGTGTGTGTGTGTGTAAACTCTCTGTGTGTTTGTGAATAGATGACGCCAGCATTTTTTTTCGCTCTCACTCTAACTCTCTCTCTTTTTTTTTGTGGACTTGTCTGCAACATGAAATTTTAAAGCACACGACAGCGGAAATAACAAAAGTTAAACGCTCATCAATAACACTTCCGCTCCAATATACATATATACATATATATGTATGTATATGTCGGATATATCTGCAGATTAGATAATATTTTTTTAGTGCAGCGTGTTCCTGCACTGTTGCCCTTCTTCCGCTTGCTCATCAACTGTCTGTTTCACTCGCACTTTCGATTACCCTCATCGCAACCAACTGGCAACTTCGTCAGGACCACACTCGATATCAGTGTTAACTAACATCGCACTAAATCAATATCACCCAACACTAAGCATGAACCGATATATCGATATGATATTCTATTCGAATAATACTATTATCTCCGACACGGCCATTCTGACGTTCACACGTCCTCGTGTGTTACAAGCTAAAGACTAACAAAATAAACTAAATAGCAATATGCACAGCTCAAATTAAAAGACAGATCAAATCCAAACTTATTACTTTAAATAAAAATCCAGTTAATTTCCATTTTCTAAAGTAAGTCATTCAATTGACAGAGTTTCCAAGATAGAACAAATATTTTCGTGATGTATCCGGTAGCAAAAGAATTTCCACTAGTTATGTGAGGATTACTTAGATCATCAGGACAACAACCCACGCAAAATCTTACTATACGTGACTACCAGCGACTCAATAGGATAACACAGTAACTCGTGTCCCTAATAGCTTTAGTAGATCAAACCACATATCAGCAAGATTCCCTGGTAGTGTCTGATATCTCACATGTTAGCTCCACTAACATGTTACTGGCGTCTCAACGCCTTCACTGACGCCTCTTTCAGCGCCTTCATTGACGTCTCTTTCAACGCCGTCTCTGCACATTTCTTACTCAATGGGAATCTCTCCACCGGCATACGTCTTAACGCCTCGTGCGCCTAAGATTTTGAAACATATCGGTCTCCATCGAGAACCTCTGTCACTATGAACGGACCTTTAAATTTATAATCTAATTTAGTTTGGTATCTTTCCTCATTCTTGAGCAGTGCATAATCGCCGACTTTAAATCTAACAACTCTTAGCCTATTTTTGGCGAATCGGACTTTCTCATAACAAGCGGCCTGTTTTGGAAATCTTTCTTATTATACTTATTTGTTTTATTTCATTCACATCAACATATAACTCTTGGGCCAGGTACCACCACGTAGCAATCGACAACTGTGTATCGCAATACACCTTCCGCCTTCTTTCAATCTTTCAGCAGTGTCTATACCATCTCTTTAGCTATTTTCAGCTATTTTTTAGAGGCGATTTTGCCATCTCTATGTCTCAACACCTGGCAACACTGCTACTGACAGCTTGCACTTTCGTCGGCATCTTCACTTGTTCTTAAATTTTATAATTTGTAAGACAGGACAGTAAATTGTAAACTTATGTATATGGTAAAATGACACCATATTTTCGAGCACTCGCATCAGTATGAAACTCGAAACTGGTCAAAGATCACAAAAAATTACTTCTGTGTAAGCAAATGGATTTCAAGTATTTTCGCGTATTACATATTCCAGAATACCACTGGCTTTCAACAAATATACCAACAAATTTTGTACTTAGCTTTTCTCTCATCAATGAACATTCTGGAATCTCATGGCGGCTGCGGCGCTGCACTGAATCACACACAGCTTCTTAGCATTTACTTATTTTTTTTAACTTCACACATTTCAGATATTGATTATCCATTAGTTCCCGTAGTTGTTCACCCATATTTGTAAGCGAAAAGTTGATCCCACTTCTGATGTCGGATATATCTGCAGATTAGATAATATTTTTTTAGTGCAGCGTGTTCCTGCACTGTTGCCCTTCTTCCGCTTGCTCATCAACTGTCTGTTTCACTCGCACTTTCGATTACCCTCATCGCAACCAACTGGCAACTTCGTCAGGACCACACTCGATATCAGTGTTAACTAACATCGCACTAAATCAATATCACCCAACACTAAGCATGAACCGATATATCGATATGATATTCTATTCGAATAATACTATTATCTCCGACATATATATAAATTTATAGCAGCACAAACAACTAGCCTGAGCTGGCGTGATTTATGACAAGGTTATTTTTTTATTTTTTGGGGATTTTTTGACAGCAGCTTGTTAGTGTGTGTGTGTGTGTGTATTAATAATCAAATACAATTGCTTAATGGCTCTGAGTTTTGTTTAGTCGCGCTGCATGTTTAATGCATGGAACAAAGCTGGCTTAAACTGCAGTCGTATGCCTCAAAGTATGCAGCGCAAATCGTATGCGCATGCAAAATGGCTGATTTTAATTTCCTGTCCATGTCAATCAATGCGCCAAGGCAGTTCATCTAAGACCTTGAACATGAAACATGCCTTGTCACGTGTGTGTGTGTAAGTGTGTGTGTGTGTGTTAGCACGTGGCAAATACAAATTGAATATTCATAAACGCATTGGCAAAGGCTGTTTGTGAGTGTGTATGGGAATCCTGTGTATAGCTATAGGTAGCATCTACCTATAACGTATATATATGTGTATGTATGTGCATGATTTTATGATGGCCCACTTGTGCTGCGAGTGCATAAGAGTTGCTAAAACTCCCGTTAGCCGACTCGGCCTGGCCATTAGGTTTTACTTTTATGGCTGGTCGTGTCGTAAATTAACACAAGCTGCAGCTAACATTAGCTCGGGCCAAATTCTACCGACAATAAGCACATAAAATAAACAGGCCAGCTTATTCACTCCCCTCTCCCCTCCCTCTGAGTGTGTGTGTGTTGAGTGCGCGGCTGACGACAACGACAGACGCATTATTCTGAAAGGCAAACGTTAAATAATATAAACACTGAGGCAGCCAGCGGAGGCCGTACAAAGAACGTCGTCGTTATATACGCAAGAAATGACTGAGCAATCGACAGCGTGATGGGCGTGAAGGGGGTGACAGGCCCGCGACAACATTGTTTGGCCTGTGGGCCCCATTGTCGCCACAGTGACATGCGGCACCGCAATGGCAACACACGCACGAGTTGTCAGTCAGTCAAGCAACGGTAAAACGGTTCGCGTCACGTTTACTGTGGACCTTTTGTGTCCGCACACAATACAGCGTACTCTATATACCATATACACACATCTCACTCTCCCTCTCTCCCTCCCTCTCACTCTCTCCCTTTCTCTATCTATATTTAGTTGTAAAAGTTTGAAGATGTTGCTGTCTGTGCCTCAACCTTGACACTTGACGGCCAAGGCTGATAAATTATACGCTTGCCAGCCAAGTTTCGTTGCAGTTGGTGCCACTTGAAAGTAGTTCTGCGCACTGACAACTGTCGCCATAACTCACTACGGCAATGGCCGCAAC
This sequence comes from Drosophila aldrichi, assembly GCA_035045965.1. NCBI lineage: Eukaryota > Metazoa > Arthropoda > Insecta > Diptera > Drosophilidae > Drosophila > Drosophila aldrichi. The sequence goes on from JAWNOM010000161.1 coordinate 3,474,928, forward strand.
TTACTAACGACAGTTGGACCGACTAGTTGCAGTCCTTCGGGAGCGTGTGCGCCTTGATTTAGCCAGTTGGCCATTTGTTTTCATAATGCCACATGAACTGTTGCTTTTCACATGAAGCTCAATCAAAGCACAGCCACAAAACTTTTGTGCCATAAACAAAAGTTCAGAACGGCCTTAGTTACCTGGCTCAAACAATGCACGGCAACGGCGCAGCAGGAAGACGAAAATCAGTCACAAAACTCAGACAAGGCACAGCCATAGACCCATCTATCGAGCAACTTCAAAGGGTTGCCGTTGTCAGCATGGGGGCCTCAGCCCACCCCCAATCAAGTCGCTGACAGTTTTCCTGTGGCAAGGCAAACACAATTCTCTGAATCTCTGTGCGATATTTTAGCGCTGCTCTCGGTTTTTTTTTTTTTTTTTTTAGAGTATATTGGTTTTAGATTTTTGTGCAAGATGTATTTAAAAATATAAATATATAAATATTTGAGATTTTAATAAAAATGTATTATTTTTATATTAATTTTAATTTAATATTTATCATTTCTCTTTCTTGTTTTTTTTTCTGTTAAAAACTAAAAAAAAAAACTCTATTAGTTTTTTTTCTTAAGAAAAGATATAAAAAAAAAATTCTAAAAATTATTTTTAAATATTTAAATATTTTTTAATGTTTTTGTTTTATTACTCTTTTTTATTTTACTTTTTAATCTTTAAAATATTTGTAATTAATTTAATACTTTTTTATTATTTTTTATTTTATTTTATTTATTTTTTATTAATTAATTTAATACTTTTCTATTATTTTTTATTTTATTTTATTTATTTTTTATTATTGTTATTTATTTATTTATTTATTTATTTATTTTTTACTCCCTTTTATACTACCTTTTTATTTAAATATTCTTGAAAGCAGTGTATCTGACAGTCGTCTATTGCTCATTGTGCTTTTTGTTTGGCCTTGGTTTGCCGCAAAGGTAAAAAGTGTTTGCTGTTATCAGAGACCGAAGTTTCTTTGGACATTTTCTTTTATGCGCTAATGGAAATACTTACGGAAATTAACGTAACTGTGATGGAATGAAAATTCGCCTCAATTAGATTGAATTATTTGTATTTTAGAAATGTCTATTTAATTAAAAGTATTCTTAATTTGATTTCATTGTAAAAAAAAGTAATTTATTTGAATTGACTAAGTTTGAGTTGATATAAATATATATTAAATATTTTTCTAATAGACTCTGTATTATTTTTTCTGAAAATTAAAATAAAATTGAGATCATTTGCATGCCAAAAAATAATTTTAATAAATTGATGCTAAGTATATCCCAGACTTAAATTCCCTACATGAAGAGCTTATTAAATTTCTACCCCATTTCCCATTTAACGTACCAATCGACACTGATCGATGATCTGGGATGTCTTTAAATGAGGCGTATAATTGAGCGAAGAGCAATTGGCCGCCTCCTGTTGCTGTTTGCTGCTGTTGCCGGCCAATCGAGCGGGCATTTAGGCCTGTTTAATAATAGATATGTTTCATCAAGCCGCAATCAACCACGTTAATTAATGATTAACACGCAGACGTCATAACTAATTTACTGTGAAACCAAAGAGCAGCCAATTGCACACACACACGCACACACACAGAGAGAGGCAAACACACCCACCTTATGTAGGCATGGCGTGTAGGGGGCGTTAACTGCCTGAACGACAAAATAACTAAATCGTTTATCGAATGGGCGTGGCACCAACTGACCTACAGCTAGGCGATCCCCCCATGCACCCCTCTGGTTGTTTAAATGAAATTTCGATTTTTAATTGGGCGCTCGAGGCTCGACTCTAACTGAAGGACTGCACGATAGAAGTACACCGTCAATTAGATTGATTGGCTGACGGGTCTCTTCAGAACGAGGCCAATAGCGGTAATGCTCTTATGGCCCAAATGAGCCATAAACAGTTCCTAATTAATTGGCCAACCTTTTGCAACACAAAGTTTAGGCTTAATTTAAAAAAAAAAAAATAAATTAAATAAAAAAGAATGGCTGATAAAAAAAAAAAAACGCCCACACGTGCATTTTGTTACCTGAATTTTATAGAAATGAATTTTCCACAAACTGCAAATGTCGGGCAGACTCCGCTACGTCTCCATAATTAGTGGGCATTACGTTAATTGGAAAATGTTTTGCGACTGGTTTGAATTGAATTAAATAGTTGCCCATTTCAATTTTTTGTTTTTGTTGTTGTTGTTGTTGTTGATGTGATTTACCTAGGGTTTTTAATTACATTTGCTTATGCAAACAATTTGACGCATAAAGCGCTTACATAAAATAATAATTAAGTTGAGCGGCCACACGGCGTATACATAATACGGCTGCCGATTAAGTAGTTATGAAATAATTATGCAAATTCTCAGCTCACACAGCCGGACACCCACACAGGCAAAAAAAAACAAGCATTGGTCGAAAATCTTTGCCCAGGCAAGGACCAGGGCCAGGGCAGGTAAATATCTAATCCGAAGAAAACAGCAGCAGAGTGAAAACTTTTTGAGCGCATTAAAGCATGGCTTAAGCCCGACGCAAACTTTAAACAATTTCTTGGCAACTGGGCAACAACAATTGCCAAAGTGGCTGGCCATGTTCAACTTTTCGAAAGAAGAAGAAGAAGAACTGTTTGTTGTGCGAGTGTGAATGGGTCAGCTCGAAAGTTGATTTAATTTGCATGCAGCACTCGAAGCACATTTGCAGGGGAAGCCTACGTCTGTGTGTGTGTGTGTGTGCTAGGTGCCACATAGTAGTTCGCATTGTGCGTGCAACAAAACGCTCGCAATTAAAACCATAATCAGAATCAGCGTCGGAAACAATTAAACCGAATGAAGCATATAATTATTTATTCTGTGTGCCTGGCGAATGTTCGCGCTCTTCTGCACGAGCGCACACACACAGTGGCAGACACACACACACACACACACATACATTAAACGCAAGTTAGACAAATCTTCTTAATGGCATTAAATATGACCATTTGCTGGCTGCCTGCGCTCATTTCTCTTCTGCAGCTCCGGACATGGCTTGAGTGGCTTTGACTGCGGCTGCTGCGACAACTGATGAAAGAAATTTGCGAAATTAATTAGGCGTTAATTGTAATTTCGAGCAAACAAAAAGAGTTTAATTAATTTACCTAACAACGGAATGGCATGGAATGGAACAGCATGGAATGCTGTAAGCAAAACTTGGCAACGCACTCAACTTTAGCCAAATACAATTTCACACTTCGTCTGACGCTCAGCAGCCACGCCCACGCCCATCACAGACCCAGCCTAGCTCGGGCTACGAGTCGTATGAGCAATTTTTGTGCCATCTGCTGCGAATGCCTACGCTCGCTTTGACTTTAATGTTCGTTCGCTTTACTCATGTTCACTTTTCGACTCCGGGCTCCTCTTTTCCGCCGCCCGTTGTGTGCGGGCCAGTTTAATTAATTGAGCCGCAGTCAGTATCTGCTGCGACTCCTGCCTGAAAATTAACTCTCTGCGTTTTCAATTCGCTTTGTGCGTGCTCAGCCCGGTTGCTCGGCTACCCGACTGTTGTGCAGTTGTTTCCCATTTCCCAATTGCCATTTCGCCTTTACTGCTTTAAGGGCGTGGCAGCGAGTGCAACTGCCAATTGGCCACGCAATTGTGTCAAATCCGTGTTTTCACGCTGCGTAATGAAAAACTCTTTGGCTTACAGTGCACAGATGTCAGCAAAGCAGAGATTTTATATATACATACATATACTCATCCACCATAATATATATGTATATACGATATATATAAATAAAAACAGTTGCATTTCATTTAATTAAATGCGCAAGCAAAGTCCTTGTTTCTTATTCGTCTGAGTGCAAAAATACAGCTGCGTAGTTTCACAATTTACGCAATTATTTGATTAAGAGTCAATTTAATTAACAACTTTAATCTTTAGTTGACTATAATTCCAATGAATTTAAGCTTCTGCTTTCTGTTGAGTAGCTTGGAGAACTCGAACATCTGTGGGCTATGCAATGTCTCTCTACTAGAGAGTACTACTCTAAGACACTATCCAATCCTAAAGCAAAACTTCATTTTTAACTCTCATAATTAGAAATGAATTATTTGCCAGTATTAACTTATTAAAATTTGCCATTATTAACTAATGAATTTATTCACATTTTTTAATTATTTATTTATTTATAATTTATATAAATTTAGTCATTTATGTAATTTAATTTAATTGATTTTTACTTATAGATAATTTATATAAATTTAGTTATTTATTTAATTTTGTTTTATTTTATATATTTTTTATTTATTTGTAATTATTATTTCCATTATTTGTTTGTATTTATTTATTAATTAATTTATTAATTTATTATTTATTCAATTTATTTATTATTTATACAAATTTATTCATTTATTTAATTTAATTTATTTAATTTTTGTTTATTTATTATTTATACAAATTTATTCATTTATTTAATTTAATTTATTTAATTTTTGTTTATTTATGATTTGTATAAATTTATTTATTTATTTAATTTTATTTATTTATTATTATTATTCATATAATTGATTTTTTATTTATTTACTTAATCATTCATTTATTTTTGTATGATTATTATTTATTTATTTATTATTTATACAAATTTATACATTTATTTAATTTAATTTATTTGATTTCTATTTATTTATAATTTATATACATTTTTTTATTTATTTTTGTTTATTTATTTATTTATTTTTTTTTTAATTTATTTTTTATTTATTTATTATTATTTTTAATTATCTTCAACTTTTTTTGTTTATTTATTTTGACACATTTTTTTATTATTTTATTTATTTTTCATATATTTTATAAACTTTCATTTATTAAATGTAATTTAAAATAAAATTTTTCGCTTTAATTTAATTTGTTTAAGTGTAGAATCAGTAAAAATATTTTCAGATATTCAACATGTATTTTGTTTAGTAAAAAATTTAGTTGAATTGACAAACTCAAGTCGCACTTCATACAATTCTCTTAAACTGTCTGTTATGAAAAAACATTTTGTTATATGCGCAAACTACGGCATTTGTGTCTAACGAGGAGATTCTTTAAGTTTCGTTTGCAGTTTGCAACTTTCTAGCTTTGCCTCAAAACTTGGAGCTATTATAGAAACTTTTGCAGCGCCATAGATCACGCTTAATTAAAAGCAAAAAAAAAAGAAAGTTGAATTCAATTAAAATGAAATTGAATAATCAAAAGTATAAAATCAACGAAAGACTCGTATTTATTTATACATCAAATTGAATAATCAAAGTTTAAAAAATAGCCCAACTCTTTACAATTTGCATATTTTTTATGAAAAATAATGATAATATATATAGTATACGCCTCTCGAACAGCACTGACACTCTCGCCTTTCTCTCCATGCACAATTGAAGCCCTCGAGCTTTATCACTCTACGAAAACTTTTAATTAAAACAATATTATTCCGCCAACTTTAACTACAAGAAATGTGTGATTAATTGAAATGTGTTGAATTCATGCTGCGTGCAGCTGCTGTTCACTCACGTTGACCCGTCTCTATTGTATTTGCTTAAAGCGAAGCTCTCAGTGTAATTGAATTGAATGGCGACCTGTTTGCACCCTGCATGCCACAGTTGAATAGAGCTCCCCGCGGGGGGCTTTCCCACAGAAATATGCAACAAAATTGTTGCACCCAATAACTGCAAGTGCCACAAAATCTATATTTATTTTCTAATCAGCTGCATGTTATCTTCCTAATTCGTTTCAATTCAATCAGTTATTGCTGACATTCGCTGGCTTTATCCATGCATGCCATTGATGAACTGTCAACGCGCATATTCACGAATTCCATTTGGCCGCCATTGTTTGTTTATGCAAATTAATCAATCAATTGCAAGCAGCTTAACAAGGTCAAAAAGCCTTTGCCTGCGTCCTGTCCCTTATGGGTCCTTTATGGCTTATATGAACAAGGCGCCATTGAGGCGGATCGGCTTAAATCATATCAGCGTTTGCAGCTTTTCAATATTTACTCAATTTGTTTTTCCTTCACATATTTACTTACCCTTCAATAAAGTTTCTCTTTAAATACACAAGTTTAATTTATTATTATTATTATTAATTTTTTACACAAATTTTTAAACTAAACTTTATTTTAATAACTTTCTTTAGGCATAGTCAGCGCCATTTCATTTATAAATTTCTTGTTTATCTTTTTACAAATAATCTTTAAATATGTTTGAAAAATATTTGTATATTTATTTTATATTTCTTTTTTTTTCAACTTTCACACTTTCACTTCGTTTCGAAAATCTCCTTTGAAATCTGTTTTTCTCGCGCCTTTGAAGTAGTCCGTGAGGGTCTGAGCCTCTGGCTATTTGGAAGTTGAACGCTGGCTGTTCCAGCTGCCACACAACTACGACCCGCCGCGTTTCAAAGCGTACTGCACATCGTTGGCCGGAGTCCAAGTCCGAGATTCGCCTACTCGAGCAATCGTGTCCGGAAATTCACCACGACAAAGCCGAAACAGAACCGAACGAATGAACCGTTGGCTCGGCTCCTCTTTGTTCCATGTGCCATGTGCCATGTCGGTCTGTGGAGCAATAGGGTAGGCGAAAAGCCGAAAAGTGAAAGCAATTGCACGGATTGTTATTGAGGCAGGTTAGTAAGTTCGTGGAATCAACCGAGCGAGCGACTGCTCCAAGCGATGTTTTTGATTACACTGGAAGCCGCGATGTTATTGGCCACTGATAAGAAGTTGCTCGCTTCACAGTAAACTGTTGCGTGCATCCACATCGGCTTAGAGCTTGCATAGATTGGGATAAGTTTTAGTATGAGAACTTTGTCTTTAAAATTTAATATAAATCAATAAGTGTATCCAAAATACTTCTATATAGGCCAATATTTGAACAACAATATTATGAAGGCATACCAATTTAGAGTATGGAACTTTACTATAATTAGAATAAGAAAACAAGAAGTAATTTTTATATGAGAAATATTCCAGTCAAGCATAATTCAACTGAAAGAAATGTAACAGGCAGAAGAAGTACATAATATATATATTCTTGATCAGGGTTCCGAGTTGAGCCCCTTTACGTATTTCAAAGTATTTTTTCTAAGCATTTTCTCTAAGTATTGCTTACAAGTATTGCTTACAAGTATTTCCGCTAAGTATTTCCACTTTTTTCTAAGTATTTCCTCTACGTATTTCCTTTACGTAATTCCTCCACGTCGCTCCTCTACGTCTTAAATACTTATAATTCACACACTCTGCTTCACTTCATTGCGCTGACCCCCACCAGGCCTGGACGACTGAAGAAATGCTGCAGCTGCAGCCTTTTATATACGTAAAGCCACTTTTACTCAAGCACTGTCTCTCTCATTGCAGTCGAGCTTCAAGTGACCAATGGGAACGCTCTCTGCTGCTGTGAGCATTCTAGCTTCGTTTTACACATACACATAGCAAAAGAGAGCTGCTGCCTACACATAGACAACTCTAATGATCTTCTGCACTTCTTCTCTCCTTGCTTTTACTTTTACTCAAGTACTGTCTCTCT